>KZ989233.1:0-14336 GCA_003614755.1 Syncephalis pseudoplumigaleata | reverse complement strand
TCCGCCAGCCAGTAGGGATCTACGGCCGTAACACATTGCATGTACTCCTTGGAGGTAAGCACCAACTCGTGGTAGACGATATAGTCCGGTATGGCTATAGCGTGCGACATCATCATGCAAGCATTAAGGATCAACGGATGCATCCGCACATAGCCAATATGCCTGTGTAAAGGATACAGCCCATGCCGTAGAGTGCACTCGTCGGATGCAGATGGCACTTCATGCCCGTACGCAGGTTCAGATAGTCGCCGATGCCCTTCACCCGCGCCGCTTGGTGGAAGTAAGCGGAGCAGATGCATTTGCTACATATATATATATATATATGCATCGAGCCATAAGCATCCATGCCTGCCCACGTAGAACGACTTCTTACCGCACCGCGTCCCAACTCGTGCCGCACGACACGTAGGGCATCTTCACGATCTTCATAATGTCCATGAGCTGCGAGCGCACCTCCTGTGCCTTGCGCATTGCTTTCGCGTGTATGTAGTGCTGCGTGCACCATCGATCGCTATAGCTATATCGTGGAAATAAACATGCCGTATGAGCTACTCCTCTGTCAAATGCTGCCCGCTGCCTGCTGCTGCTACCTACTTGTGCATCTTCCATTGGTTGTACACATTGAGCAGCGTCAAATGGTCACTCTCGGGCACCATGAACTTTTCCCGTGCCGCGTCGCTCTCCTCGAGACGCTCCTTTGGCCGGTAGAATACAGTGGGCACGGATAGCATCGATACAATGACCTAGGCGCGTCGCATTAGCCATGCACCTCATGGCTTCGTCGCCTCGTTGCTAATGCTCACCAGGATCTCTTGCGTGCAGCGGAGCTCCTCGGATGTGATGAGCATCTTGGCCAGCTGCGGATCAAGCGGGAACTCGACCATACGCCGACCGAGTGCCGTCAGATCGCCCGTGTTATCGAGCGCGCCCAGCACCCATAGCTGATACATCGAGTTGAGAATGGTCTCCTGCGGCGGCGGGTCCATAAAGTCAAAGTCGAGCAGGTTCTTCACGCCGAGCGACTTTAGCTGCAGCACGACGACGGATAGATTCGTGCGCTGGATCTCGGGTATTGTATTGGGGAACATCTCGGTATCGTAGGCCTGCTCCGTATACAACCGATAGCATGTACTGTCGACCATAATACACCGATGAGCCATCCTCCACACTACTACTCGGTCTCGCTTGCTTACCCTGGCCCCGTGCGCCCTGCTCGGCCGGATCGCTGATTCGCATTGGCCTGGCTAATCGGCGTGATTTGCAGCGAGTCCATGCCGATGCGCGGGTTGTACACGGTCAGCTTGTAGTAGCCCGAGTCGATGACGTACATGACGCCGTCGAGGGTGAGCGACGTCTCGGCAATGTTCGTCGCCACAATGCACTTGCGCTGGCCTCCCTCGGCGCGCTGGAATATCTTTGCCTGCAGATCGGCCGGCATCTGCGAGTAGATGGGCAGGACGGCCAACGGTGCCGCATCGTCGAGCTGCTCCAGCCGTTCTACCATTGAATTCATAAGTATCCTATCTGTCCGCCATGCTGGCCAGCTACTTACCATTGAGCACTTCGCACGTCGTCTCAATGTCCTCCTGGCCCGTCATGAATATGAGGATGTCGCCCGGTCCATGCGAGAGATGCACGCTGAGTGCCTGCTTCACCGCACTCTCGACATAGTCCTCGCACGGCGTCTTGCTGAAGGAGATGTCGACCGGGAATGTACGGCCCGGGATGGTGAATGTCGGACAATGGCCAAAGAACGTCGAGAACTAGCAGCATCCGCCATTAGCATCCGCCATATCACCGTACAAGCATGCGTGCGCTTACCTTATCGGCATTCATGGTCGCCGATGTGACAATCAGCTTTAGATCACGTCGACGCGTAATCACTGCATCATCAGTATCATCAGTATATGCATAGAGCCATTCAGCCAGCAATGCTTACCTCGACGCAGCAATCCCATTAGCACGTCAGTTTGCATGGATCGCTCGTGTGCCTCGTCCATAATGATGCAGCTGTACTTGTCGAGATCCGCCTCCTTGAGCGACTCGCGCAGCAGCACACCATCCGTCATGTACTTGATGAGCGTCTCGGGCGAGGTGCAGTCCTCGAATCGGATCGAGTAGCCCACGAGCCCGCCCAGCCGGCAGCCCATCTCCTCGCTCACGCGCTTCGCCACCGACATCGCCGCCACTCGACGGGGCTGCGTGCATCCGATGAGACCGTTGCGGCTGTAGCCCGCCTCGTGGAGATACTGCACGAGCTGCGTCGTCTTGCCCGAGCCCGTCTCGCCCACGACCACAACCACCTGATGGTCGCGTATGATCTGCAGCAGCTCCTCGCGCACGGCGAATGCCGGCAGGAACTCGCGCTGCTCGCGTATCGACTTTGTCATGGCGAACTGGCTCACAGCCTCCGACGATGCCTCCATATGCTTGGCGAATTTGGATTCCTTCGTAGGATCGTTGGCCACATCGCCTGCTGTACAATGCACATCATGCATCAATCACATATCCATATTGCAAGCACACCGCCGCTTACCTTCTCGCTTGCCCTCCGCCTCGTCCTTGTCCTCGTCCTCATCGCCGGCACCCTCCGCCTTCTGCGTGATGCCCATCACATTGCCGAGTGCCGTGCCGGCCAGCTTGAACTTTTCTGCATTCTAATCAATCAATCAATCAATCCATCAGTGTTCATTATTATCTAACTAGCATATGCCCGCGTACCTTCATACGCTCTCGTTGCTCGCGCTTCTCCTTGACCAGACGACTGCCCTGCCGCGCAAACTTGGCCATATCCGAGCTGAGATCGCGCACAGGTTGTATCATCTCGAGCTGCTTCGTAAACACCATATGCCCGCTGAGGAAGGGCGGCTTCAGATCGTGGATCAATAAATGCACTCGAACCTAGTCCATCATAGATGCATGGTTAGCTACAACTGTCTGTGATGCACGCCTCACAACTGGCAGCCTACATCGTCGTCGTTGTCGAAATCCGTGTCCACTTGCGTGCGATGCATGACGCCACTCGTCAGCATCCGATTCGTCTCCCATAGCTCGTTGTCCTGGTTGTACTGCGCCTGCCGTGCCGACATACGCTTCACTTGGCGCTGCGTCAGCTCCTCCTCCTTCCGCTGGTAGTACGCATCGTGGTCGCCAAAGGGCGTATCCTCATTGACCTAGCACATAGCGTAAGCCATCGGGACAGCATGCACCATGCACACACAAAGAGACTACTTACGCCAAACTCCTCGCTATTATACCAGTCACGATCCAGCCGTGTCTGCTCCTCCTCCCATTCCTGCCGGTCGATCTCGACCTCGGTCGTGTCGGGCACCGTGGCACCCGAGGCGTCCTCGTAGCCGGACGATGTGACGAGCGGCGTGGCCATCTCCCATTCCGACCGACGCACCGACGACTTTAACCGATCGTATTCTAATGACGTGCACACATAAGCATCCAATAGCACCACATCCACTCTATATAATAGCTCACCACTCCTCGTGGTTAGTCCACCGCGTACACTCGGCGTGTAGTCCGACCGCATCGGCGTCTTCTCCCAGTCGCTGCGCGAGAAGCGATGGATCTCGCGGTGCTCACGTGGTGCCACATGCTCGTCACGTCCATCATTCGGCTGACGACGCTGCCGCTCCTCCGATCGACCATCACGCGCCCGCGTCGTCTCCTGCAAGCGATGGCCTAGTACCACAGATCGATGAGCATACTGAAGCACCGACCCGCCTCAGCCATTCACTTACCTCGCTGCCTGTCGCGCTCACGTCGCTCCTCAACACGCGCACGATACTCGTCGCTGACACCGCCCGTATGCGAGGGCGTCTCCATACGACGACTGCGTAGTTTGGCACGCTTTGTCGAACTGCCCTCCTCTGCCACAGCATGCATTAGCGCCATTCTGCGGTTATAGCAGGCCACCCTTTCTTACCGCCATTCTGGAAGCTCAGTCGGGAGGCCGATATCGGATTGGGCCGCTTGAACTCGACCTTCTCGGCACTGCCACCGCCACCATTGCCGCCCTGTGCGGCCAGTTCACGACGCTTCTCCTCGGCCAGCCGATCCAGCCCGAGTATGGATTTGCGCGGGGCTGGCTTCTTGAATACCGGTTGCTGATTATGCATGCCATTAGATCGCGGCCAAGCATCCTGCCCGCTACTACTATTACTGCTACTTACATTGTCGACCGACTCGTTGGCCAGCTTGCCTGCCGGTCGGATTAGGCCGCCGCGCTCCATGTCCATATCCTCCATCGGCGCTGGCGAACTGGCCGCACTCCCCACCGTCTGTATCTCGGTCGCCGCCATATCCGCGACGCGCGCCGACCCGATAGGCACCTGCCACCGCTTGATATCGTCGTAGATGTTCTGCAGGAAGCCATCGTCGAAGCGGCCAAACGCATGACATACTGGCGCGATCATCAGTCACACGTCCATACACAGAGGCCGTCGTGCTTACGCTGCTTGAACTTGTCGCTACTGTCGCCCGAGTTCACCGCGAACGACACCACACGCTCGGCAAGGGTCGTGTTGGTCTGTGCCGTGTTGAGTGCCCGTGCCAACCGTGCCGCGATCTCCTGGATCCGCTCCTCGGGCACGCCGCTCGCCGCCGTGTTCGCCGAGGACAGCATTAAGGGGAGAAGGATCGAACAACAACAACAACAACAACAATAGGAATAGCAATACAGCCGAGAGATGTGCTACAATAAACAATAGTCCACGCCACGTAAGCAGCAGTTGACAACAAAGGAATGGACTACACTGCTGGTGTGTTAGTCACTTCAGAGTGGGCAAGTCCACACTGATGTGCGAATGCGTCCACTCTGTGTGGATTCAGTCACACTTTTAAACAATCACGTGATACAACATTTGGATTTTGCAACCTGGTCCGGCCAATCATTATGCGCTAATCGAAATGGACAATGTTGACTATCCGCCGTTAACTCAGCATTTCCTCCCTTTTTTCACTCTTTGCCCTTACTTTCCCCGCTAGCCACCTAGTTGCTGTTGTAGTAATTGTTGTTGTTGTAGAAGTAGCATTGCTTACACAGACAGCACACCACACAGCACACCACACCGCCGCCGCCGCCTCGTTTCTATACAACTAGCCGCCTCCGGTCCTTCTCTCCTTTCCGTACGCATCAGTCACGTGGTGGACGATTACCCGTCGTAGGTCGTGCACATAGCTTTTCGGTAAGTCGAGTCACCTTAGCGCGCGCGCCTGCATCCACTATGGCGACTGGCTGGCAGCCATAGGTGGATCTCCACTTGGTCATCATCCCGCCTCGTTGCTGCTTCGACCTAGGCATGGCTGATGCGGTCTTCTTCTATGTGCCATAGGGTGTGATAGGTTACGGTCGTCCGTCTCTCTGCGTCTCGCTATTCCGTAGTGGAGTGGATATGCCGCCACGCACTGGACGCCAGGTGAAGACGCGCACGGTGGCAACGAGAGCCAGTCGAGGCAGCAGCAGCAGCAGCAGTGGTGGTAGTGGTAGTAGTGGTGATGGTAGCAGCAATGCGGCCAAAGATGCGACTGAGCCGCCACGTGCACGCAAGACAACGAAGCGAGATGCCGCGAAATCGGTGGCATCGACCGTGCAGAAGAGCAAGCAGGTGCTGAGTCTGGTGGCCACGGAGCATAAGGACGAGTCGCGATCGTTGGCCGGCGCCACCTTCATCACATCGTCGCCACGACCACATGCACGACGACGCGATCTGGGGAAGAAGCCGCTGCGTGAGCTGGAGCTGCCACTCGAAGAGCCAGCAGGTAAACAAGCCATGAATGATGATGGTGCATGCATGCATGCTAACATGTCCACTAGTGGAGTGCCATGCCGATATTGCCTCGGTTGAGACGAACGACGAGAATGACATTGCTCAGCTTGCATCATACCATCATATGTCAACATCGTCAACATCTGCAGTCGCAAATGGCGAGTCGTCGCATGTGGAGGATGGACCGGTGCAAGGCGATGCGGATGTGCACACGCCAGACACGATGGCAGACGATGCGATGGAGGAGATACTGACGTGCGAGACGATCACAAGCACGCTCGCCAATGAAGGCGGCGACTCACGGCGACAGTCGCTGCTGCAGGCGATATTCTCGCCGGCCTTTAAGCTGCTAAAGAAGATGCCGTACGGTAAGCAAAGTGTAGCATGATCCATATGCATGCATGCATGCAGCAATGCTAATAGGATGAATGAAGGCCCGCTTGCTGATACAACAACGACAGCGGATCCACTGCCCGCGGAGGTGGAGCAGCAACAGCAGCAGCAGCAGCAGCAAGCCATGGAAGTGGAGACGATGGAGGATGTGGTCATGACATCGGCGACCTACAGTGCAGCGGATGTGACGAGCACGACCATCAGCGAGCACGACCACTCGACGGCATCGTACGTCACCTCGTCCTCCTTCGACCACGCATCCTACAACACGAGCTACGAGGAGAGTGCGGTTGTTGTGGCGAGTTCAGTGCAGACATACAGCAGCGATGCGATGGAGGCAGAGATGGAGGTAGAAGAGGAAGAGGAGGAGGAGGATGAATACACACATGGACTCGAGGTGGATGAGTTCGACCCGTATCTATTTATGGCGACGGTGCCACCCGTGCCAAAGGAATACCAGGCACGCCCGTATGCATTGCCACGCAAAACACGATCCAGCCCGCCAATTACCCTAGGTAAGAAGAAGAAGAAGGCGTATAGTGGATATGGCTGTACTCATTCAATATTATTATTATTACTAGTGCTTGATCTGGACGAGACACTCGTGCATTGCAGTACATCGCCCATTGGTAAGTGACTGGTCGATAGCATCATCATCACCACCATGGGATGACTACTGACATGGTTATGATGATAGGCGAGGCGGATCTCAAGTTCCCGGTCGAGTTCAATGGCATGCTGTACGAGGTGCATGGTCGATGTCGGCCCTACTATCGCGAGTTCCTTGAGCGGGTGGCACGCATGTTCGAGGTTGTTATATTCACGGCGAGCCAGAAATCATACGCCAATCGCCTGCTCGATATCATCGATCCCAATCGCAAACTGATCAAGTAAGTGGATAGGACAAGGCTGCTACTGCTGCCAGCGATGCTCATCTCCCTGCATCCTTCGTAGATACCGGCTATTTCGCGACTCGTGCGTCCATGTATGCGGCAACTACCTAAAAGATCTATCCATACTGGGACGGGATCTATCCAAGGTGGTCATTGTCGACAATGCACCTCAAGGTAAGCAGCACGTATGTATGCGTGTATGTATGCTTATGGTGCATGTATGCAATAGCCTTTGCCTACCAACTATCGAATGGCATTCCCATTGAAAGCTGGTATGAGGATCCGGCCGATAAGGAGCTGCTCAATGTGCTGCAATTCCTCGAGACACTCGTGGGCCTCGACGATGTGCGGCCGTGTGTGGACCAGCAATTCCGCACACGTGATCGTATCCGCCATGCCCAGATGCATCTAATAACATGAGCATCACCATCATCCTACTATCCATTATTTGTGTACATCCTCTTCTACTTCTTCCTTCTCTACCTCCGATGTTTTATATACGGTGGATTAACCGGGATCGCTTATATTACTTATCTCCTTCTCTCTTTCGCGCTCTATGCTTTAACCATAGAATCGACTTCATTCCATACACCAATTAGAGAATGAATGGCGGTCATATTGGAAAATAAATGGCAACTATGATTATTACTATTACTATTACATACATCCACGGCTAGTCTCTATATACATCACGACGATGGGATGGCTCGCGTCGTCCCTCGCGATGCGCACGATGCTCATCATGGCGTCGGTAGGGCGATTCACGGCGGGCATGTCGATGTTCACGTCGTCGATGTCCACCATCGTCGCTATCGTCATGTCTACGCGAGGAGCGATCCTTCCGCTCCTTCTTCCGCTCCTTCTTCTCCTTCTTTTTCTTCTTCTTGTCCACCTTGGATTCATCGCTGTACTGCATCGCTCGGGGCAGCGTGTCCATGGTCGATGTTGACGGTGTACTGGCGGCGGTGTTCGGGATGGGCGCACGTCCCGGCCGCACTTCTCCCTTCTCCATGCGGATGAGCCCGCCACGGCCACCATCGCCGGACGAGGTCGATGCCGTGCCCGAGACACCCGGTGCATAGCGACGCGATCTAATCAAGCGTGCACCTCACACTCAATAAACAAGCGACGACGATGCCACACCACAAGCACCTACGCCTTAAAGCCCAGTCCTTGTAGACGATCGGCCTCGCGTGCACGCTGGTCCTGCTCGGTCTCCTCCTCCTCCTCGATGGCCTTCTCGCGCTTCAACACCGCCTTGATCTCGTCCTCGGTGACGCTCGTTTGCCGGCGTTTCTGCGGGGCAAATCCTCTAATAGATGCATACATATAAGTTGCTGCTACCACGATGCTGCTGACTACTTACAATGCCTCGGATAGTGCGTCTGCTTCCGCTTCCTTGATGGCCTGTATCTCCAGCTGTCGCTGTCGCCTCACTTCTTCCTCACTGCTGTCCTGCTTATTCTTCGTATACCACAGTAGATCTCGGCCTAATACATAGCGAGCATATGCTTCAATCATCGAGTAGCAATACATCCAATACTAGTCATCCTACCCTTCTGCCAGCTAGATAGATGCACCGTTAGCATGCCATCAGGTCCAGAGCCATAGTGCACGCCCATAGCTTACCGGCCAATCGGCGCCATCAACGAGTGGCCAAGGTAGCACTCGCGATCCTTGTCATCCTTGACCTTGTCCCAGCTAAACTGATCGCGGCCACCACGCGTGCCTACACAACAGTACAGCACAACATATAAACATAAGCACGACACTCTATGCCTGGTGGCGATGCTCTTACCGCCTGTGTTGGAGGAGAACATAGTGAGATGTTGTCGTGCAAGTCAAAGCGAGAATGTAGTAAGCAGGAGAAAAATGGAAAAATAGCCACACACACATACGCGCGCGCTCGTCCTTCTCTTCTTTCTATTGCACATACACGCGCGCGTGCTTATTGCTATCTATTAACGTATGTTGGCCCTCCGCACCACACTACTGAGGCAGCCAGTGGCGGCACGACTGGCACGCTCGCCGGCTAGGCGCCCCTACACCGCGCCGGCCCTATCGTGGGCGGCTGATTCGACCGGTACGTCCACACTGTCGACGGTGGCTGCTGCGTGGCCGTATAGATCGTTCGGTATGCTCGAGGGATTGCGCGAGCTGTGGGAGTCGATTCTACGCGCCGTGCCCAAGAAGAAGACATCGCACTCGAAGAAGCGCATGCGTTCCTCGAATAAGGGCCTGAAGAACCGCACGGATATCGTGGCATGCCCGGGATGTGGACGCGATCGTATGATGGGCCATGTATGCCGCCACTGCCTACGCGACATTAAGCATCGCCTCAAGCACGGCGAGAACACCACCGCCACTGCATGAATAAACCGCCTGTTTGCCTATGGCATGTATACGTGTTTTATTTAATGGTAGCAATCAATGGTCGATGCAGCTTATGCGGCGCGCTTCTGCTGGGTGGCTGCTCCTGCTTCCACCACCGGCTGTTCCTGCACTTTGCCGTAGATCTGCCAGTCCGCCTGCTCGGACGGGCCGACCACCCGCTGGAAGACAACATACTCGCAGATGTTCTGTGGACTGTTCGGGTTGCCGCCAATAAGCATGCCCTTCTTGTTGTAGACGCCCATGCTCTACACGTCGATTAGCGAGATGATCGGCCGATGCATGGATGACTGCAGGCACGCACACACACGCACCTGTTTCGTATGGATGCGCACGGTCACCTGCGCCAGGAACATCTTCGTGGCCATTTGTCCGTAGCGTGCCGTGACAATGCGTGGCGGCTCGACCTGGCCGTGTAGTGTCCATTTGTAGGTGCCCACGCGGTTCTTCATGTCGTTCTTTAGACGCTACACTCGCATGATCATCTACATTAGAGACACACATAGACACATGACAGTGAAGATCGATCGTGTGCACCTACCGAGAACATGTTGTCCGCGCATACCTCGCGCAAATCCTCTCGCGCACCACTGTACATGCATGCAGGCATGTATTGTATAAGCATCGTATGTGCATGCAGGCATGCATGGATAGCTTACCGGGCAAATGCATCGTTCATGAACTCGTACATGGTCTGTGCCTCGGTGGCAAATGTCTTTGGCTTCCATCCATCTAGCGACATGCGCAGTCGGCCAATGCTAATGGCAGTCGATGGCATGATCCACATCAATTAGCACACTATGGCGGATGCCTATCCTCTTCTCCTCTTCTTCTCCTACCAGAATGTGGTCAATGCAAGATTCTTCCAATGTTTAAGCGCCGTGCGAAAGCCAATCGCGCTGAACAGCGAGGGCCGCTTTGCCCGCGGCAATGGCACAAATGGATCTACATATCGTGTGCGACATAAGCAACCACGCGTCGCTTGCTCGCTCGTTGCATGCACCCACCAATAAGGCCGTAATCCGTGACAATGAGGCGCTGGCTCTGTCGTGCCTCCATAGAGGAGACGTGGCTTCGTTGGTGGACGCGTAGGCTGGCGGCAGCGGCGAGTGGCGATGGGAATCGTGGCTGCACGAGTGGTGCCATGACCGCCCGGCCAAGCACGCCACTGGGACGCAGCCAGTATCGCGTGGACAGTAGGCTATGCATTAGCAACTGGACAGTAGAAGAGAGAAGGGCAGCAGCAGCGGCAGCGGCAGTAGTAGAAGGAAGGAAGAAAAAACAAGCAAACAAACCAGACGGACAGGTACAACGACAATCATCATCATCACATTTGGATTGAAGAGTGGGAGCATAGCAAGTTGATAATGTAGAATGACGATGATGGATCGCTTATGGTTGATATTGTCATTGCATGCTGCAGTAGTAGAAGCTTATTTGCTATATATACACACACATGCTGATAGGTTACACTGCTCAATTGATTGTGCGAAAGCGGAAGGGCCGCGCAAATACATAGTATATTCTTAGTGACCCGGTTATGTGAAGACCAGCCGCTGCCACATCGGCAAAACAAGCAATGCGACAGACGGATGATGTGGATGTGCGCGGTATAGAGAGGGAGCATACACGCGCACATAGAGGCACACCTCATCCAGCCACCATGCACGTTGGCAGGCACAGGCCAATGCATTGTGACGAATTAGAGGTTGAGCTTGGTACGGCGCCAGTGGCGACGCTTGGCATTGTAGCTAGTGAGCATGGCTGGTTAGTATCCGTGCTAGATTGTATGTATGCATGTATGCATGCATGCTATTTGGCTACTTACCGAATGGTGCTATCGGTACGCAGGCGGAACCAGTATGGCACTGGGCGGTTCTGCTTCTGCTTCTTGCCCAGCTTACGCTTGATCATAAAGGATTTTTGCGCCGGCTATGTAGGAATAGAATATGCGCAGCAGCATAGATTAGCACAACTATCATCTATAGCACTTTGCAATGTGCTAGGGAAGCTCCGCATAATATGCATAGACTGGCACTGCCATATCCATGCTCATATATCCATGTCTATGTCTATCTATGTAGTGCATATATCTCCCTCAATCAATCAATCGATGAATGAATGAATGAATGAACCATGGATCGCCAATGACTGCATGCATGTACTCATCCATCCTTGCATTCATCCATCCATCCATCCATCCATCCATCTGCTTCTCTATGCATCCATCTACGCCAGCAATAGATCGATGGCGATGCTGATGCTGATGATGACCTACCATATTGCGAACTATATAGACGATGTGTCGTCGATATCAGGAGAGGAGGAGGGAATAGACAGGTGGAGCGGAACCACCACCACCTTCACCATGTCGATATAATCACGTGATTTATTTAGTAACAGAACTGGTAATACGATTGACACCCATCATCCATAGCAGCAGTAGAAGAACAGGAAGTTAGTGGCATTGCCGATAGACACGTCGGTGCATTGGCGACCCACCTGGAGAAGGAATGACTCGGCCACGGTGCGGGCGCGCACATTGAGGCTTAGCTTCATCTCGCTAATCTCCTTGTCGACCTCCTCCATAAACTGAATGATAAAGTCGACGAGCTTGTGCTTGAACATCTGCTGCGTATGGAAGTTGGTGATCAGGAAGCTAATGCTGTAGCCCTATGTCCGTGCATAGATGTGAGTAGCTGCACGCATGTCATTAGCGGCTGTGAGGGGCTTACTTCGACGGGTTTGCGCCGCAGGATAACAAAGTGCTCGGCGCGTTGCGTAAGGAAGCCGGTGAACTTGTGGCACAGAATGGCCTCGATCTCGTCGGCCTGCTTGACGCGGATGCTGACGCGCACCGAGTTGATGGACGGCTCGATGAGCACGCGCTCGTTTTCATTGCGGCTTATGCAGACGGGATTAAGGAGCACCTCCTTCGAGGAACTAGACATCGCATAGAATACAGAGAGAGAGAGACAGAGAGGCATGCTCAGTGCATGGTCCTATCGAACAAGAAGTGCACACAGGCTACATACCCGGACTCCACCTCGGGCTTGTTGTGGCGCTCCACGACCTGAGAGGAAAAGTTCTCGAGGCACAGGGCGGCCGTTAGCGTGGAGCGCACCGCAGCCAGGTAGGGACGCAGCGTGTTGGACTGTTGTTGTTGTTGTTGGACAGTATTGCGCCATCTGCTATTAGCAGTCTACATATGTGCCTATGCTGTCTAGTGCTCACCATATCGAGTGCAAATAGCAATGGCTCGCTCTCTCGCTTGCTTTCTGTAATAATAATAGGGGACGACGACAAGTAGATGATGAGTGGCAGGTAAGGAATCGTGTTGCTTATGTGCGTGCGTGCATGCGTGAAGCATTACAGTGACGCAAGTCGGACAGTCCACAACAAAACTGGCAATAACGAAAACTATCCTTTTATTAGGCGGCGCGATTAGAAAGATCGAGCTTGCTCTTGCTTTTTGTTTTATCTTATTTCTTTTTTTCGTCTGCCAGCCTTTATATCTTTGCACCATGTCGTTCGTCCTTGGATTCTGGGGTAAGCTGGACGGATGCGCGGAGGACATCGGGCAATGCTGACGATGACGCGATGATGATGATGATGATGATGATGTTGGCAGGTCTTCATGTGGAAGCCGAGAAGCAGTACACGCAGGAGGTCGACACGTCCTTCCGCGTGGCCATGGCGAGCTTCGGCAAGAACGTGACCGGCTCGGAGCGCTGCTCGGTCGTGGCGGTGGTCGACGACAAGGAGTTCGTGCTGTGCAGCCTCGTCCCGAATAAAATAGAGCAGCAGCCGCTCGACGTGGTCTTTTCCCCGGGCGAGACCATCACGCTCTACACGACGGGCAAGAACGACATCTACCTTACGGGCAACTACATTCCGGATAATGCAGAGGACGGCGAAGACGATGAAGACGACGAGGAGATTGATTCGGATGAATTCGACGAAGAGGACGAGGAGGGAGATGTGGAGGAGCTGAACAGTGAGGAGGAAGCCGAGTTGCTCAAGCTTATTGCGCAGGAAGATGAGGATATCGAGTTCTCCGATGAAGAGGAGGAAGAGGAAGAGGAGGAAAAGCCAATGCCCGTGAAGAAGCAGGCAGAGAAGCGCAAGGCAGAGGAGGCACCGGTACAGGCGCAGAAGGAGAAGAAGAATAAAAAGGACAAGAAGAACAAGAACAAGGAGAAGGAGGCTGCCCCGGAACAAGCTGCCAAGAAGGAAGAGAAGCCAAAGAGCAACGTATGTGCCATGTACTTGACCATCATCGCGCTGTGCTTCCACTGACCATTATTGTTGCTGCTGCTGTTATTGTTGCTATTAGCGCAAGGAGCTGCCCAATGGTCTCATCATCGAGGACATAGATGCCGGCAATGGCCCCAAGGCCACCAAGGGCAAACGTGTAAGTAGTTGCCGGTATTAACTATGATAATGATGCTTATGCTATCTGCAATGCACATGCATCTTCTAGCTATCGATGCGCTACATTGGTCGTCTCATGAACGGCAAGGTGTTTGACCAGAACACGAAGGGCAAGCCATTCAACTTTAAGCTGGGCAAAGGAGAAGTGATCAAGGGTAAGTAGCGTATGCACACACACTCTCTCTCTCTTGATCATAAGCAATAACCATGCATCATCGATATGTTGCTCATGCATGTAGGATGGGATATGGGCATCGAGGGCATGATGCTCAATGGCAAGCGTCGTCTGACCATTCCGGCTAAGCTAGCGTAAGTCACTCCGCATCTTCCTGCTATATTGCTGCTCGTCGGCTAACCCGGCGATAGTTATGGTTCTCGTGGTGCACCGCCCGATATCCCGCCCAATGCCACCCTTCAGTTCGATGTAGGTTGCTTTGTTATTGCA
>KZ989232.1:0-14420 GCA_003614755.1 Syncephalis pseudoplumigaleata | reverse complement strand
CATTATTATGATTTCGTGTCTCGTCTATAACAGTAACTAAGCCAATCATTACCATCGTATGACTACTACTACTAGCCGCTTGTTCTATTCCTCGCCCTCGACTCTCTTCACTCTCTCGTCCTTCCTTCCTTCCTCACTCACCCATTCACTCACTATCTCTCACTCCTGTCTTGCTTAGCCTGTTCTCTCGTCCATACAATTTGCCTCTTTCGACGGTGGATGCCACTCTAGCACCATGGACGGCAAGGACAACCATGCGGCTTTGCCTGCGTCGTCAATGACGACGGCGAATACGCCCGCCACCGCCACCACCGGCACTGCCACTGCCTCACTGGCTGCCGCTCCCACGACAATAGTGACGATGGTGACGACAGATGAAGCGCCGGCGGTGACGACAGCAGCGACAGCAGCTACGCCTCCACCATCCGAGAAGGCCCTGCGCTTCCGTATGCCCACGGGCGATATCGTCCACCACCGTATCCACACGGCCCGTATGACGGTCAGCGAGCTGAAGGCGCTACTGGCCACCGAAACCGTACCGGCCACCCGCATGCGTCTGGTGCGTGGCGGCCAGGTGCTGCAGGACGATGCGTGCACCCTGGAGCACTATCGTAAGTGGACGGCCGTCGATGTGCGGGCATGGGACCATTGCTGCTGGCGGTGGCGGTGGTAGCTTACCGATTTGGACGATGCAGAGCTCGCGGACAATGACACCATCTATGTGGCGCGCGGGGCCCAGAACGAGACGCCAGCCATCACGCCCGAGGCGCTGAGCCGGGTGGACAGCCAGAGCGACCAGTCGCCCCATGGCATGGGCGGCGATCCCATGGGCGCGCTCATGGAGGCGCCCTTCATGAAGGTAAGGCCTGTGCTTGCGGTGGCGAGGAGCGATGCTTACCCGATGCGCTAGAGCCTCATGTCGAACTCGAACTTTATGCGCGAGATGATCATGAACCATCCGCAGATGAAGAAGCTGGCCGAGGAGAACATCGAGGTGGCGCATATGCTGCGCCATCCAGAACTGTTCGAGGCAAGTAGACGCGCCAGTTGTGCGGGAGCATCGGTGAATGGACAGAGGCATACTTACATGTGGCCACATGGCACTTGGCATGCACAGACGATTGTGGCCTCGCAGAAGCCGCAGATCATGCGGGAGATGCTGCGCAACAACGACCGCGCCCTGTCCAACATCGAGGCGATGCCCGGCGGATTCAACCATTTGCGGCAAATGTACAAAGGCGTGCAGGAGCCGTTGATGGAGGCAGAGCGTCCGGTAGGCACACGGAGCATGCTAGTGTGGAGATGCGCATCGGATTGCTTAGATGGCCATTACTCTGGCGCACTGTGTAGAAAAACGAGTCTACCGACGCCATGAACCGTGCATTTGCCATGCGATTCAACATTACATCTGCACATGCACAAGGTAGCTGCTGGGAGAGAAAGGGAGAAAGAGAGAGAGAAAGGCATATGAATTGCATCTCATGGTGCCAACATGGTTTGTTGCTATTGCTGCAACACGTAGCGGATGAACAGCCAAACAGCCAGGCCCTGCCTAATCCGTGGAAGCCGCCGCACCAGTCGATGATGCAGCAGCCGCGTAGCATTGCCGCACGCGACATGACCGTGTCACCATTCGCCCAAGGTAAGCATGGACTGGCCGCATGCCCGCATGCTCGATCACTGCAGTAGTAACATGGCCATTGTTTGGATGGAAGCATTTCGTCCGCGGTTAACTGCACAGCCGATGGAGTCGCCACGAGTATCCCGCCCAGCATTACGTACACAGCATCCATTTGCCTCGCTTCGTTCTACACCACGTCCAGCCACACACGATCATCATAACCATAGTAGCAATAATATCAACATCAATAATACCAACACCAGTCGCAACAGTAATCATCCGCCAGCATCGTTTTTGCAATCTATCTTGGCATCGCACAGGTAATCTCATTCCAAAGAAGGCGTCCACAGCATCATGGAGTATTCACTTTATATGTGCATCATGCTATCTAGAAATGTATCTAATCCACCGGCAACTTCCTCCACCACAACCACCTCCACCATCACCACCAGTACACAGCCGCCATCGATTAAATACACGGAACAACTGGAGAAGATGCGCTCTATGGGCTTCACCGATGACGAGAAGAACACGAGGTAATGTTACTGAGGCGGATACAATGGCACTGTGCTAATCTACACCCGCCTTATGCAGGGCGCTCTCTCTGACGGGCGGCG
Organism: Syncephalis pseudoplumigaleata; assembly: GCA_003614755.1. Taxonomy (NCBI): domain Eukaryota; kingdom Fungi; phylum Zoopagomycota; class Zoopagomycetes; order Zoopagales; family Piptocephalidaceae; genus Syncephalis; species Syncephalis pseudoplumigaleata. The sequence goes on along the minus strand of KZ989232.1, from coordinate 12,182 downwards.
ACTTGAACGGTGCCATCGAGTGGCTCGTTAATTATGGCGGCGAGAATGCCGGCACAAGTCGCAGCGAGTAGTAGTAGCAGTCGTAGTAGATCGTACCTTCTCTTTTCTTTTACCAATCCTAATAAACAACTGGTACATGTTTTGATGTTTGTTTGTATGCTATCCAATGCCACTCGATTCCATATGTCCATAGGCACGTGTGGATAGAAGCAAAGAGCACGCATGGGATTGCGCGGCCTGCTATTTACTAATTGGTGATTAAACGGTGAAGGCAGCTGCTGCCGTGTCGAATAGCGCGCTCTTCTCCTGGCGTCTTTGAATGAATGGATGCGTGGGATGCTCCATCTCCAATTCGCTAATGGCCACATCGTCAGTCAAGGCGAGCATAGCAGCAACAGCAGCAGCAGCAGCAGCAATGGTGGCCTACCTTAGACAGGTCTCGGCATCGGCCGCATTGCCCGTAAGATAGTGGGCCACCATGAGATTGGCCAGCACTTCCGGGTTCTTTGCATCCTAGCAATCCCACACAGCGTGCATTAGTAGCATTGCACTAGACGATGGCTGCCTCCCTTCGTTGCTTACGGAAGACTGTGCCTCGAGCAGCAGGCTCTCTGCCTCCGGATAGCGCTGCATCATAAGATTGCACGCCGCCTGGCCACACAGGCTGTTGGCCGAGATGGACGCGTTGATGCCGAGCTCGTCGAATATATACGCCGTCGACTGGCATCGTTCGCCGCCCTGCTCCACAGCATACGCATGAACACGCACACATGTCATTAAGGAGGATGGCGATGATGCTCATCGCCGCCGCACACCTACCATCGTGAGGTTGACCCAGGCTTCGGCCAGCTGCAGCGGCAATGCATCGTCCGACCATCCCTTCGTCGCCTCGATCTCCTGCTGGGCGATGTCGGGTCGGCCCATCATCAGATAGCCTTGAATGCAGAGGGTGGCACTAGACATGCGGGCCGGTCAGTCATGCGCATGGATCGCGCTCCTCTCCATACCATTCGATGTTGCGCGTGTGCTTCTTCAGCACGTTCACCGCCTCGGAAGGCTTGCCGCCCGCCAGAAGCAGCTGGCCGAGCAGGACGCTCACGATGCCGTCGAGTGCCGGCTCGTCGTCGGTGGCGGCCGCATCCTCCGGTGTCGCCAAGGCGAGTGCTTCGTCGAGCAGCTTCGCGGCCGTGTCGTTTCGCTGGGCGCGCACCGCTTGCACGTAGCGTGCCAGCAGCAGTGCGGTGCGCAGCACGTCGTTGCCGCTATCCTTCGCCGCACGCTGCTTGAGGTCGTCGACAGCCTCATCGGCGCGTCGCAGGGCCAGCAGGGCACGATAGTAGATGGTGCCTATTTCCTGCACGGCCACCGAGCCCTGGTCGCCGTCGACATAGGACTTGGCCTGGTCGCTGACCTGCTCGAAGCAGCCCAGATAGTAGAGATCGCGCAGTTTAGTGAGTGTCTCGGCGGACATGATGATAGCGAGGGCGAAAGGTGAGATAGAGAGAGTGTGTGGAAGGTGATATTAGAATAACAAAGCGACACGTCATGGAACAGCAGCATCACCACTTGTTTGTTTGTTTGCCTGCTTGCTTACTCCACTTTGCAATATGGCCGATACCGACACTCATCCAACAGCCATGCCTGCTGGCGACGCTCTTGTGCCTAATATCGAGCGCCATATCAAGTACTTCCTTTACTGTATCAACTTTCTGCCACAGCCGTACACCTCGGCAGAGACCACTCGGTATGACTGATACATACACACACACATATGCAATACGGCCACCTGCTCACCTGTGTGTGTGCGTGCATGTCTGTCCTCACTAGGCTGACGCTGGCATCGTTCGCCCTCTGTGGGCTTGCCTGCCTGGGTGCACTCGAGTCGCGCGTGCCATCGGAGCGACGTCAGCGGTTTATCGACTGGATATATCAGCAGCAGATTGGTCCATCGGGTAAGCTGCCACGTCTGCCACTGGCATGGACGCTAGCTTACTGCTGCCATGCATCAGAGGACAGCGAGCATCCGTATGCCTACTGCGGGTTCCGAGGTGGTCCATTCGCCGGACCGACCGGTGTAGGTGGCATGCGAGGCGGCATGCTGCTTCCTAGCTGACATCAATGATGATGATGATGACGATGGTCCAGCCCTACAATCGTGCCAATATTGCGGCGACCTTTGGCGCGCTCACTGCCTTGCTGGCCCTGGGCGACGATCTGTCGCGGGTGGATCGTGCCGCTGTGACGGGTGGTCTGCGTGCACTGCAGCAGGCCGATGGTCGGTGAGTGGCAAGAGGGAATGGTGCCGCCAGCAGCATGGCCAACGCCGTGCCATGCTCCCCGTAGATTTGCCCCGATGCCCGGTGTGACGGAGGCCGACATGCGGCTCACCTACTGCGCGGTGGCCGTCTCCTACATGCTCGATGACTGGTCGGGCATCGACCGAGAGCGCGTACTCGCCTACATCTGGTCGAATCGTGTAAGAAACGCCTTCATAGAATAACCATAGCATGCTCGCTTGCTAATAAGCATCACGATGACGACGATCATCCATCTAGCATTACGATGGTGGCTTCTCATCGGCACCGGGCGAAGAGTCGCATGGTAGGCATGGGTGCATGACATCCTTGCTCGTCGATATGGACGCTAATGCAGCCGGCACGGATAGGCGGCTTCACCTTCTGCGCGGTGGCCATACTCTACCTGCTGGGTGCACTCGACACGGCAGATCCTCGCCTGGCATCCACCAAGCAGTGGGCGTTGGCTCGTCTGTCGGCCGGCTACCAAGGACGCGTCAACAAGCCCGTCGACACCTGCTACTCGTTCTGGGTGGGCGCCACACTGAAGGTGAGCCAGGCTCGTCGGCATGGATGGATTGCTTGTGGCTGATTCGCCATCATCATCCTATGCCACAGCTGCTGGATGCCTATGATATGGCCGACCATCAAATGGAGGCAGCCTTCCTGCATTCGACGCAATCGAACTATGGCGGATTCTCGAAATGGGTCAACACACATCCAGGTAAGATGCAGGAGGCGTGGGCATATGCTGGCCATCGCTCACATTAGCAATGTGCAGACTTGCTCCACTCCTACCTGGGCCTGCTGGGATTGCGGATGGCGAGCGGCGACACGAATGTCGACAAGCTAAGCTGTGCTCTGGCGCTGCCATACAGCGTGGCCGAGCAACTCGGTGCATCTCGTGTATGATGATAGTAAAGGCTTCCTTTTTATTTACATGCACTGGCGGTGGGATTGTTGCCTTGGCTGGCAGTTGCGGGCACTGTCGATGCTTTGGCGTCGCGTAGCAGCTTGATACGCCGGATCCATATTAGATTCATGCGCTTGGCCACAGAGAAGACGGGCCATCGACGCGGCATCCAAGGGGCGAGGACGACTGCCCGCTCGCGTCGACGTGGCACTGGCTTGGCTATGTTTGCCATGATGACATACTGCACGCGGTCAATGGTTGCATTGCCCGGCCGGACATGGCAGCGGTGATGGGGCACTTACCACGGGGAATAAAAGAGCAAAGATGCCCGCGCTGACGAATTGCGGAAAGAAGAAGGTGACCGCCGTGCAGGGCAAGCCTGTGCATGCATGAAATGGCTGGTTGGCATCGTACAGACGACGAATGAGCATGCCGCCTACCGAATCCTGCAAAGTATGCCCAATGTCCTTCAAAGTAGTCCATGCGCTGGTCCATGGTCCAGCCGCGATTGATCCAGTCATATCTGGAGGAGGGGCGTATGCGTGAGTGGTGGGCCATGGCGCGCACGATGGCGGCACTTACTCGAAGCTGTAGAATGCGGCGATCCAGCTGGTATAGACGAAGGAGGCCAGTGGGCCGATCAGCGGCAGCGTGTAGATGCACGACACGAATACTAGATAATTAAAGAATAGCAGTGTACGATAGACCTCGTCGGTAATGCGATTGACCAGGCTATAGATAGATAGATGGAGAGAGGTATGGTCAGGTTGCATGTGCATGCCATGCTCGCCACTGGCCTACCGATCAAAGGAAATATGCGCGTTGGCCGACTTTCCTTCGCGCAGACAATAGGCATGGTCGGCCACCTTCTGATACCATATGGCGTTCAAGAAGAAGCTCAGGCAGTAGATGGGATACACCCAGAGAATCTAGCGGCGGCAGCAGCAGATGATGATGATGAGGATGGCGTGTATGTGCTGCACTCTCCATTACCTGATAGGCACAAGTCAGTATCATGTCGAGCCAGGACACCACGGCCTCCACGCGGGGTGATACGTCGAATGGTGCGTGCGAGGCAGCATGCTCGCTCGGATGGCGGGCCGACCAGACGAACCATGTGGTGAAGAAGGAGAGCGACGGCCGCAGCAGATACTCGAAGAGGTAGATGCTGCCGAGGAATATCAGCCCGTTCAGCAGGAAACACTTGGCCGTCTGCACCTGCAGCGTTTTGGACCTACAGCCGCGAGCGGGGGGTAAGCAGGAGCAGCGCAGGAGCAAGGCGAGCACAGCAACTTGCCGACGGATAATGGCAAAGCTTCGCGACCAGCGGGATGCATCGCAAATGCCACACCAGGCATAGTGGCCGTTCAGGGCGAGGCTGTCCACGAACGACAGCGGTGCCTCCACGCCCTCCGCCACCGCACTGCCTCGACGGTCGGCGACTTCTACTACGTGCGGCTGGTCCATAGGTCGAATGAGGAAGCAACAGTGGAATAACTACTAGCGAGAAACAGCTGACCAACAAGTGGCAACGAGGCTGTGCATGGAATGGGTCAATATTTGTTGTTATTGTTATTGTTTGTATCTCATCAGCCACACACACACAGAGAGAGAGAGAGATGTGTTGTGTGTAACAGCGAATGTGCTTGCCTCTCTCAGCAATCAGGTGGAACATCCGTGCAAATAATCCGCACAACAGCTGCTCTGCATGTCCATGCGGCATCGATCAATAAACCATTGCATGCTGCAGCTTATACGGAATGGCGTCATCCTCATCTTACTCTTCGAGTGGGTAATGAGAACGTGCATGCTCAATGCGACAAGCAGTCCAATGATCGGTTGCTAGCTTACCGAGATGGCAATCCTAGAACGGAATTGCAATTGCTGTCGCGCGCGCACGCACATATTAATAACGCTGTCTCAATATGGCCAGAGCCTGGTTTCCCTTTCACTTATCTCGCCTCGCCTCGCCTCGCCTGCTAGTTGTCCGCGTAGTCAACGACCAGACACGCACTGCTGCCGCACGACATGTCGCTCAACACGTCGCTCGAGAGGCTGGCCGACATGCTCGGTATTGCCGTGGCCGACCTGCGCCTCAGTGCCTCGGTTATCCTGATGTTCGGCGCGGGATTCCTGTTCAACCGGCTGCCGCAGGGATGGCCCGCAATAAAGCATCTGTTCTCCATCGCGCTGGCGCTGCTGCTGCACGCGTACGTGCTGGTGAACTGGCTGGGCCTGCTGCACATGACGGTGGCTGCTGGCGTCACGTATGTGCTTGCGGGCATCATTCGCCACAGGAGCATGCCGCAGCTGGTCATGCTCCTCGCCATGCTCCATCTTTCCTACACGTAAGCACTCGATGTGTGCGAGGGAAGGGCAGCCAATTGATGGATGACGTGGACAGGCACATCTCGCGGATGGACAAGCACAGCACCATTGCCAAGACGGATTTCAGCGCGGCCCATATGATTCTCGTCATCAAGTTGACCTCGTTCGCGTTCAATGTCCACGATGGACGTCGCGACGAAAAGGCAAGGCAGACGACGATAATGAAGCCGCACATGCACGGGAATGACTGACTACTCGCTCGCAGATCCTGAGCAAGCATCAAATGCAGAAGCGCATCATGGAGATGCCGTCGCTGCTCGAGTACTACGGCTACGTGTTCTTCTTTGGCAGTTTCCTCGTCGGTCCTGCATTCGAGGTAGGTGTGAATGTGCGCACAGACAGGGCGGATGGTATTTATGCATTGCGGTGCGTGTGTGCAGTTCATCGACTATCGGCACTTTTGCAACATGGAACTGTTCAAGGTAGGCTAGCCGGACACAATGCCGTCATGGCTATGCACGATGCTTGGGCTGAGTCAATGTGCACATGCTAGACGCGTGGCAAGATCCATCGGCCAAGTGGCCTGCACGCCTCGCTCGGCTGCATTGCACAGAGTGTCACTGCGGTGGGCCTGCTGCTGACCTTCGAGCCGACCTTCTCCATGACCTACTGCCTCGATAAGCGGTACCAGCAGGCGCCATTGCTCTACAAGTAGGCTGAGGCAGTGTGTGCGCACGCATGCGTCTTGTTGCTCATGATGACTGCCGCGCAGATTCTCCTACCTGCAAATGGCCAGTGTGATCGCCCGCATGAAGTACTACTTTGTGTGGAAGATCGCCGAAGGCACCTGCATACTGACGGGGCTGGCGTTCAATGGCTATGATGCGCGCGGACAGCCGCGATGGGATCGCGTGAGCAACATCCGCATCAAGGACTACGAGCTGGCGGAGAGCCCGCGCGTGGCGCTGGACAGCTGGAACATTGGCACGAATCGGTGGCTGCGCAACTATGTCTACCTGCGCCTGGCGTCGCCCGACAAGAGGAGCACGCTCGTGGCCACCCTGGCGACATTTGCCGCGTCAGCAGTGTGGCACGGGTTCTACGCCGGCTACTACCGTACGTGCATGATGATGCCCATTCGCGTATACGTGTCCACTGATTGATGGCATGCCTGTAGTGACGTTTGCTTCTGGCGCACTCATGACATCCGTCGCACGATGTAAGTTGGAAGGCGTGCATTGGCACGATGACTGTGCTGACCAGTAACTGCCTCCATTGCTGCCAGTGATGCGCCGCACATTCCGCCCGATTGTCGCGCCAAACAACGCCGAAATGGTCGCGCCGCCGCTGAAGCTCGTCTACGATGTGGCGGGCTGGCTCATCACGCAGGCCACCATCAACTACGTTGCCGTCCCCTTCCAGCTGCTCACCTTCTCCGCCAGCTGGTCGGTCTGGCACAGCAATGCCTACGTCGTGCACGTTGCCATGCTGGCCATGTACGTCTGGCTGATCTACGCGGGCGGTGCTCGCTGGATACGCCACAACCTCTGGCCGGCGTCGACTGTGGCGCTTGTCGATAAGCTCTCGTCGGAAACGGTGGCGGTAGCGTCCTCTGCCCCGACGCATGCGACTGCTGCTGCTGCTGCCGCTGTTGCTGGATCTTCCTCGAAATCGTAAGCAGCATGACAGCAGCAGACTGCTTGTACATATCGGATGATCTGTCGCTTCGACCAGATCGCGGCGTGTCTCGTGCGTAATAAATTGCGGTAATGCAGCACGTGTCGCGCGTGTCATCTATGGCAGCCGAGGCACGATGTTTGCTTTTAGCGTATCGGAGCATTCTACGCTCCGCATTATTGTTTAATTAGTACCGTGCGCCACCAAATATCCCCGACGCCGTCGCTCTTCTTTATTTCTTTTGCTCCATTATTGTTGCGACCATTCCGTATACATGCTGCCATAGCGCATGATCATCATCATCATTGTTGTTATTGCTGCTATTGTTTTCGCGTGATCATCCGCTGTATGTGATCGTGCATTCGACAACGAGGTATGCCACCCGCTCACATCCCTATGCTTGCATCTGGGTTGGCGCAACCAGTTTACCGTGCAGGTCCTAACCTTATCCCTCCCCTTCCTTGCCCGCCTCCGACTAGCCTGTCTGCTGCACATATCAACAGGGCGCACTCGCTATCATCAAGTGTACATCGTTCCTCGAAAGGCACAGTGTGTTTATTTGTAAATGTAAGTATTCGTCCGTTCATGTCGATGCGGTAAAGAGCACACAACACAGCAAGTGGCGCCATGCGTTCTGGCCGCCAGATGTGTGATGATGGTACTGCGCTTCCTCTTCTCTTCAGCGGGCAGCGAGATGGTGGCACAAGTACCACCTTCATTCTTCACGAATTGCATGTGCATCCGCATTTCTTCATCAGGCAGCGAACTAACCATGCGCTCGCCATCGAATCGTCATAGCGCTCGTCTTTTTGCTCCTCCTTCTCCTCCTCCTCCTTCTCTGCCTCCATCGCCGCCGCCGCCGCCGCCTTACGGTGCAGATCCACACGCGCATACTCCCAGCAGCAATCGACCGCACCGGAACCTGCATGCAACTGGCATGCTATGCATTTGCAGGGTAAGTCGCCCCGCAATAAGCTTATTGCTGCACATGCTGGATGTGCCTCCTTCCTTCCCTCCCTCCCTCCCTCCCTCGAGCCGATCCATCCAGGGCCGCCTTCTCTTTGCCCATGCGGTGTGATTGTTACCAACACAACTTGTTGTCATCGTTGTCGTCAATAGAGTGCTCCTTGTGTGCGTGTGTGTGCGTGTGTGTGCGTGCGTGTGCCTTTTCTCCACTTCGCGATGTCGACATGGTTCACCTTGTGCCCATTGTTGCATCGCCCACGCATGCACCGCCGCTAGGGCAGCAACTGCTCCTGCCACCTTGCAAGCGGCCCTGTTCTCGTATAAATGTGCGACAATTGCTGCAACGCCCTCCTCCATGACTGCTGCATCCGTCATCTGGTCATTCGCACTCTAGCGATAGCATTGCCCATCCGCCACAGGCTCGCCACCCGTTCTTCTTGCCTTTTTAAGTGCTCGCAATTCCCCGTCGGTGATATTGCGCTGTACCTGCCCTTCCCTTCCCTCCCCTTTGAGCTCATTGCACTGCCATTGCATCATATCATTGCCGCTTGGACGAAGGACGAAGAACGAAGAACGACGACGACGACTGGTTCGTCGCCGCATTCCCTACATCTGATCCTTCCTCATTGCCATTCCTCTTACCGTCCTATCTGGCCGTAGTGCGGCTGCATCATTCGTCCGCAAAGGCTGTGCTGCCTTCCATCATAATCATCATCATCATCGTCATCATCGTTCATTTCCTCGGCATTTGTCTAATTGCTGTTGCCACTGCATCCACATGCAATAATCCCGGCTTGTCCGTGGTAAGTGATCATTCGTGATAATTGTGCTTTATTGCGCACTCCTCCTCCTCCTCCTCCTCCTCCGAGTGGGAATGGCCAAGATCGAATGCCTGTACTTGTCCCTTTCTCTCAGCTGCTCGACGGCTGCTGTGTGCGTGCGTGCGTGCGTGTGTGACGTTGCACGGTTAAGCTACGCATGCAATAGTGCGATGTCGGTGTTGGTCGCTCTCGGGCAAACCACTCGGCGATTGGTTCGCATTCCTGCTCGCCCACCGTCATAGGTAACAGCGCTGTGGTCATTCGACTGGAAAAGAGGCAAGGCGTGCAGGCAAGCGAGCATGCAATTTCCCATTTCCTCTAATGCGCTGCCCACCTGCTCGCCTGCCTGTGTGCTTATTCCTCGCGGCCCTCTATTTAACACCATCGCCGTCATCGTCAAGGTGACACCTTTGTCCCGCCAAAGGTACTCTCTCTCTCTCTCTCTCTCTCTCGCCCTGCCCCGCTTTTCCTTACCTCCACTGTAAATGAAGTGATGCGCCGGCCATCATCGACCGCCTTTCCCTTGTCGTCGCTCGCCGGTCCTTGAGCTGTGCGTGTATATGTATTTGGCATCGCATCTGACCTGCCATCGCGCGTGTGCACAGTTTCATCATTTGCTCTCCTTGTTTGTCGCTACATCAGAAGTCATCGCAATCTTTCTTGGTGCATCCCTCCAAGCTGGCTCAATAGTTTCTCCTCCACCGCGCAGCTCCCATTGTCCTCTGTACGCTGTACGCTGTATGTATGTATGTGCATGCGCGCGTGCACCCGGCTGTCGCTTCTCTGTCCGCGCCCCTACCTGTGAGCGTGTAGAGCGCATTGGCGATTGTCGCCGCTACTTCCCCTTTCCTCGCCTAATTGTCCACCATCCATCATTTGCGTTCTACCATTGATCGTAGTGCGCGATAGCCAGTGCCATCCTACACCCTTCCCTCCCTCTTGCCCTTCCATCAACTAATTAGCTAGCTAGTTAGCTAGTAAGGAAGGAAGAAAGGAAGGAACTAGCCACCACACCAATCGATCATTGTACTATTTTTACCGCGCTATTCCTTTTATACTCTGCTTCCACGAGCTTTCTACGACACATCGCTTGTTTGTTGTTCCTGCGAATCACGTGGAAATACGCCTGCCTTCTCCTCGTGGCGGTGCATCGGCCACAGGCACTACAGCAACGACAGCAGCATCGCACACGGAGTAGGCACAGGTGATTATTTTCCTTTTTACTGGCGAGCTGCACCGAAACTGGATCTCTCGCTATCTTTCCGCGTTCTTAGTGGTCAGTACGCTGCCTGTTGCATGCGCGACTTGCATGCACCGGCATATGGCGCTCCACGACTGCATCTGCCGCCCAACTCCATTCAGCGCGCTCTCCTTTTTATTTCAATGGTCCATTCCTTGCTATTGCCCTGAACCACACGATATCCCTCGCCCGCTACCGCCATCATCGCCGCCATCATCATCTTGACCCGGCATTGACCGCATGCACCATCCCAATAACGCCAGCAGCTATTGCGGCCATTGCGATTCATTGCCGTCACTTTTGTCCCTTCCATATAACGCACGCGACTAACTCATCCATCGGCGCATTGTCCTGGCCGCCGCCGCCTCTTCCTCCTCCTCTTCTTCTTCTGCAGTATAGCATCTTCAGCGGTTTGTGCAATATACTCGCCAGCACCACCACCACCACCATCGTCACTATCGCATCGCATCAAGTGTAATCATCGAGCAGCAGGATGCCCGCATTGAACACGCTCAGCATTAGCCAATGGGAGGAGGCGCTGGCCGAGAAGCTCGACCACTGCCGGAGGAAATCCATCGCCTCCAGCAGGTCGTCCTCGTCGGCCAGCTCCTCCGCCTATGACGACGAGGACGACTCCGCCTCGTACGGCAAAAGGAGCCAGCTGGGCGACTATGTCAGCTCGTATCGTAACGCCGACGTCCGCGACATGCTCGAGCTGATCCGCGACGATCCCGAGATGCTGGCCGAGGTGAGTCGCAGTCTGTGCATGGCATGCATGCGCCTCTACCACCGCCACTGACTAATAATGCTATGCTGTGCCCGCCTCTTGCTTACGACCCGCCAGTTCCGCAGTGCACTGACGAAGCAAGGACGCCGCCTGACCCATCGCTACCTGCTGCTCAACAGCGTGCTGGGCAGTGGACGCAACGGTGGCGTGCGCCTCGGCTACGACCTGCAGCAGGACGTGTTCATCGCCTTCAAGCGGTATCGCAAGGCGTTCTCCGTCATCGGCGGATGTCTGCAGTACACGCGGCGACAGCAGCTCTACAACCATGCCCTTCGCCACGAGATGTGGATGGATCGCAAGCTCTCGCGACTGGTGAGTGCATTCGCCTCCTCGCAGCTTGCCGCACGTGTATTGACGGCGGCGGCCCATGCCCTGGCAGGAGGGCTTCTTCCAAATGCGCGAGGTGTTCGAGACGCCGCGCTACATCTACTACGTGATGGATGTGGCCGACGGCACGCTCTACGACTACATCTCGGGCGACACCCGTCGGCCGATGGACGAGCGAGAGCTGAGCCATATGCTGCGCCCGGTGGCCAAGGGACTGGCCCATGCCCATCGACTCGGCTATGCACATCGAGATCTCAAGGTAGGCACGCCATCATCCCACTTGCCTTCCCTTTGCTTACCTGTGCATATATGCATGCCAGCTGGACAATGTTCTCGTGCTGCGACGCAGCGATGGCCAAATGGAGCTGCGCCTGACGGATCTCGAGTTCACCGCCTTCTGCAACCACGAGACGAGCTACGACATCATGGGCACGGCCGGCTACATGGCGCCCGAGGTCGAGGCGTTTGTCCCCACACGGCTGGTCGACTATCGCAAGGCCGACGCCTGGTCATTCGGCGTCATGATCTATGCATGGTAAGCGATACTGATGATGATGATGATGATGGCATGGCGCATGTTGACTGACGATTGCTTGCTTGCTTGCAGCTTGACGGGTCACTTTCCGTTCAATCCCGATTATCCGGTGCATCGGCAGCGTCTGGTGTTCCCCTCGCACCGGAACATCTCCTGCGAGGCCAAGGATCTGCTCCGTGGATTGCTCGACAAGGACGACGCGACACGGCTAAGCATTGCACAGGCACTGCGCCATCCTTTCTTCAAGCGCTCCCCGTAAGCAAGCTAGCTACAACCTCCTCTCCTCTCTCTTAC
>KZ989231.1:0-14429 GCA_003614755.1 Syncephalis pseudoplumigaleata | reverse complement strand
GCATGGTCGAGGAGACGTGTCGCGAGCATGGCATTCCTATCGAGTATCGGTTGGCGCGTATCGATGAGGCACGGGCAGGCCAGTGGCATGGCGCATTCCTTACGAGTAAGTGGGCACACACACACACACACAAACCAATCGACTGGCCATCCACTCATCCACGCTCGACTAGGCACTTCACGCCTTGTGCTGCCCATCGGACGGATCGACTTTTACGATCAAAGGTAAGTGAATGGAGAACATCGCCCATGACTTGTACATATATAAATATGTGATATAGTCCATCGATTGAACTGCCACAGTGTGCGTTGATCGAGCACATACGCAGCAGTGTGGCAGAGAAGGTGCGCGCAAAGGCCGAGCAAATCATCCACACACAACAGTAGTAATAAACATACATGTTACACCTTATATTATATCCAATGACTTGTGTGTGTGTGTGTGTGTGTGTGTGTGTGTTACGGATCATGCCATACGATCGGCCATACGACCAGCCTGTGGATCTAGCACCACACCATGCGCCGTCGCCACCCCGCCATGGCCGCGTAGTCGCTGCAGTATGTGCGACCATGTCGTCGTCGATGTGGCCGCCTGGTAGAGTTCGCCGCACCGTGCGGCATAGTAGCTGAACGATCGATGAAGCATGCCCACCGTGCCACTCATGGTCGCGCCACGATGCCAGTATAAGTAGAATCCAATTGCGGCAATGGTCACGCCCACCGATAGCCAGCGCAGTGTCGGCTGCAACGGGCAAGGCCAATAAGTACTCGATACATCCCCTGGGGCGATAGGTAGCCATCCCCACCATCATTATGACTTACCGAATCGAACCAGAAATAGCGTCGGAAGCGTGAGGTGGCTGGCGCACTTGTGGGGCGTGGACGGCCACGTGATGCATGCGTATGCTCGTGCGATGCGGCGATGGTGCTTGCATCGGACAGCGAGACGGCCGAGCTGTCGTGCTTGCGCTGTCGCTTCATCTCGGCATCGAGCTCCGCGCGCAGACGATCCAACTCGCGATTGAGCTCACCCACGCGTGCATCGAGTGTTTTGCGGCTTTGCTCCTCTCGCTGCATCTGGGCCTGCGCCGCTTGCAGTTCCTTGCGCAATGTCTGACTGCCACGATGCGTCTTCTCGTGCAGCTGATTCTGCTCGCGGATGATCTTGCGCAGGGCCAGCAGCTCCTCGTCCTTCTCGAGGTCGAGCTTGCGCAAGCGATGATTCTCGCGCTCCATCTGGTTCAGCTCCTCGCGCAAACGCTGCTCCGCCACCTTCAGCTGCGTGTGCTGCAGCGATAGTCGGTGCAACTTCGTGCGCAATGCATCCGTGTCGCGCAGATGTTCGCGCCGTGCCTGCTGCAATGCTTGCTGGCATGTCTGCAGCTGCGACTCGAGCGTATCGGCCTCGTGGCGGGTCTGGCAATCATAGCATGTTGTGTTATTGTTATTACGAGTACATCATCGCCATCCATGCGCATTACCGTGGCATCTGCCTTGATACGTGCTCCCATATAGCCGACAGATTGCTGTAGCGCCTCTAGCTGGCTGTTCACCTCGATGCATCGCTTCAACTCCGTCTAATCCAATGCCATTCGGCGGATGGTGCGATTAGCACTAGTGGCAGTGGCAGCAGCAGTGGCAGTTCATAGGGCCACACACTCACCTGCAGACGGGACACAATGAAATCCGCAGAACTAGCACCACTATCGGGGAAATCAATCTACCATCATCATTCGCATCGTCATTACACGTCCATCCATCCAGGCATGCATGCATGCACATAACCATCACTTACATCGGGCACCTCTCGCATGCCATTCTGATATGCATGCACACTCGAGCGTCTATTCGATGTAATGTCATCAACAATGATGATGCTATGGTTATGGCACGCATTGCTATCGACTATCCTGCACCTACTCGGACATGGAGCCCTGCTGGCTATATGAGAGCGGATCATGGCTGCCATTCTCCTGTGGCGCGTCGCCATTCTGCAGGGATGCGGCGGCATTCAACAGCGTTGCTATGCTGCTGGTATTGGACATCGACGAGAGCGAGGACGATCCCGACAGCGATGCATGCGGCGATCTACTGCCACTGCCGCCCAATCCAAGTGGCAGGCCTACTTCGTTGTCGATGATCTGCACGCGGGCAGCCACGCGCTTATACATCACTGGATATGCACGCAGCGTGTAAGCAAGGCATAACAAGCATTATCATCATCATTGACATCAACATCGTATGCACCGACCAACATTGTTCTCGCCCAGAAAGTCCACGCCAAATTCCACGCGGTCGCCGTCGCGCACCTCGAACGCCGGGCTCTCCATGTTCTCGCCGCTTAGACGCTTGCCATTGAGGAAGGTGCCATTGCTCGACTTGACATCCTTGATGAGCACCTGCGACAAGCACGTCCACGTCAGTGCACGGCTTCGTTGTGTGCGTGTGCCTAGTCCAAATACACCACACTCCCTCCTCATCCTCCTCCACTTCCTACCTTTCCGCGCTCATACCATAGCTCGGCATGGTTGCGCGATAGCACCTTGTTGCTAAAGTAGCCATTGGTTTCTGTCGGCGCCGTGTCGGCCGACACCTGCCGTCCTATGCGCACGGGATGCTGAAGGTCAAGAAGCTTGCTCTGGAACGAGTCGTTGAGCGGCCGCAGCGATATGAACGGCGCCGGTTTATGGTCGAAGCCTGCGTCGATTCAAGGCGCGCACGCGCACACACTCGTCAGACACTGCCTCGGCGCCGTACAAGGCGGTAGAAAGACGCTTACCTCGTGCGTGACCGTTACTTTCGTTCAGTGGAACGCCCTCAAAAAAGGTCATCGCTCTCGCTCGCTCGCTCAAGTGGCCGATGCGTGTGTGGTATGTCGCGGCCGTGCAGATTAATAGTACAACAAGGGGAATAGAACGAAAGAGGAAGAGGAAGGAAGAGGAGGAAGGAGAGGACGCGCGAATATACAGCCGTAGAACGAATAAGCGGGCCAATAAATAGATAACAACAGACGGACAGTAGAGGGATTCCTTGAAGAAGCGATCCCAAGTCAATAAAGAGAGCAAGGAAGAGAGAGCAAGGAAGTGGGCGTGTGTGTGAACGGGCAAGATCCGCGTGTTGTTTACCGCCACAAACAACCAAGAAGCTAAAGAGCGCGCGTAGTAGTAGTGATAGTAATAGAAGCCGTATCCTATTCAGTAGCGAATAGACCACCGACACGCGCACACTTCTACAAGCGATAGAAAGGATGGATATACAGACAGACAGGCCAATGGAAGCAAGTAGCGCGCAGAAAGAAAGCACCTATGCCAAGTGACGCAACAAAAGCCAGTTTATTCATTCGTTCATTGAATGGATGATGATGATGATGATGATGATGATGATGGCAGGCTGGTTGGTCGAGAAGAAACCAGTTCATGGTCCTCCTTCCTATCCTCGCCATAAGATTAGCTTTGTCGAATAAAGTGCCACTGTTTCATGTCAGGCCAGGAGGATACACACCGGGCTGCAGCTCCGTCTCGTCATGTAATAAGCGTAGAAAGGCTATGAAAGTGGGCAGTGCAGCTAACACGCCGCTACAGGAGAACGACACCGACCACCACCGTCCTCGACAGCAGCAGCAGCAGCAGCAGTGGCGCCCCTATCGCTGGAGATGGTGGCTGCTGCTTAGCCTAGCCATGCTCGCTGTGGCCTGGATATGGCCGAGCATCTGGCGACTACTCTTGCTCCGGCCGTGTTCATGGCCCGAGGCTGAGGCGCATGCGCGGCAGTCGTTGCGGCGCGACTCGCCAGACGGCGTGCTTGTGGCCTGGGGCCAGAATCGAACACACTCCTCAGCCGACAACGGCGACGGTGACGATGGCGATGGATTGTGGCGCGAGCGGCAGGCCCGTGTGGTCGAGGCCACGCGTGCTTGCTGGGCGGCCTACCGCGAGGACGCCTACGGCATGGACGAGTACCGCCCGATGACGCGCGGCGGCTACAACTTTGCCTCGCAGGCCGGCATGGGCTACATGATCATCGACGCGCTCGACACGCTCTATCTCATGGGGCTGCGGGCCGAGTACGAGGAGGCGCGCCAATGGCTGGCCAGCAACCATACGTTCGCGCTGGACGTGCCGGTCAACGTGTTCGAGACGACGATCCGCGTGCTGGGCGGCCTGCTTAGCGCCTACCATATGTCGGACGGCGACTCGCTCTACCTGGCGAAGGCGCTCGATCTGGGCGAGCGGCTGCTGCCCGCGTTCAACACGTACTCGGGCGTGCCGTACAACAGGATCAATCTGAACGGGCAACCGGCGACGGGCCATCGCTTCCACCACGAGCACGGATGCATTGCCGAGTCGGGCACGCTGCAGCTGGAGTTTCGCTACTTGTCGCATCTCACGGGCGACATGCGCTTCTGGTACGCGGCGGAGGGCGCCATGACGCATCTCCTCCGCCTGCCGACCCTCGATGGCCTGCTCCCGATTGCCATCAGGTAGGCAGAGATTGGCAGGCAGGCTGCGGGCGTGATACTAACATGTGGCGCGCGATGCTGCAGTCCGAGTGACGGGGAAAGCCAGGGACAGGAGTATGGCTTGGGCGCGCGTGGCGACAGCTATTACGGTGAGTGGCAGTATATCGCGACAATGCTCATCTGCGACGACTGCTAATGGCGACGATGGCCGGCAACCGCTAGAATATTTATTGAAGCAGTGGCTGCAAACATCGAAAACGGAGCCGCACTATCGGGCGGCCTACGAGCAGAGTGTGCACGGGATCAGGAAGCATCTGTGGCGACGCGCAGGTGGCATGCACGGCCGCGCCATCATTGGCGACATGAACGAAGGCACGTTCCGGCCGCGCATGGAGCATCTCGCCTGCTTTGCCGGCGGCATGCTGGCACTGGGCGCGACGCATGGCCGGCCCGTCTCGGCGTCGCGTAGCGAGCTGTCGTCCCAGGCGCGTGTCGAGCTTGAAATGGCCGAGGATGTCACGGAGACGTGCTGGCGCATGTATAGCGAGATGGCCAGCGGGATTGCGCCGGAGGCCGTCTACTTTGACATGGCCGGCCCGCATGGCGCCGCGAACAAGGGCAAGCGCAGCATCTACGTGCTCAAGAACGAGGCGGTCAGCTATCTGCGTCCCGAGACCGTGGAGAGCCTGTTTATACTATGGCGCGTCACCGGCAATCCGCGCTACCGGTAAGCGGCATTTCTATGCGAGGAGCAAGCATGTCCAGTAACCATGTGTCCTATGCTGCAGCGAATGGGGCTGGCAGATATTCGAGGCACTGCAGCAGCATGCATCGGTGCCTGACGGACGCGGCTATGCGTCGATCGTGGATGTGCGCATTCTGCCGACATTGAAGCGCGACCATCTGGAGACATTCTTTATTGTATGTAGGCCATGCATCGGGCACATAGAGAGATCCAACTGGCTAACTAGCGATGCACTAGGCGGAGACGTTGAAGTATTTGTATTTGCTATTCGAGGATGATCGCAACATTCTACCGCTGGAGCAATATGTGTTCAACACAGAAGCACATCCACTGCCAGTATTCAGGCCATACTAATGACATATCCATCAAGATGTTTGTTTGCATGCACAAATAAAAGAACGGCTATTCATACATGACGGATATGCAGTATTCTACTGATATTACCAATAAGCCATGCATGATGTTTACCTGCAAACAATGCAGCCACATGTCGCTGCGACCACATTTGGCCATTGAGCGCATGCTTGCGTCTGCTTCCAGCTGCTGAGCACGTTTTTCTCTTTTTTTTCATTGCTTGCTGCATGCTGTTACTGCAGCGTGTATGATGCAATAAAACGTGATATTGATCTCCGCGGACGCGTGCCACATGTTTGCATGCCCGTATTGGCAATCGAACATTGATCCTATCACCATAATGGCAGTGCATGCAGTCATGAGCATGTGCGCCGATGCCCAGAATATCGCAGCAATTTCCGCTATTGACCTGCAGGCAGAGCGGCCTTTTTAAATGAATAGACCCACATGGCAAAAGCAACATGTCCCCGCCCGCTCTGCCCCTCTCCCGGTTCATTCGCCCCGGCCATTCCTCGGTAACGACTCGTCCGCAGCTACATCCATTACGATTCTACACAGGAGACGATCAGCCACAGTAACGACATTATTGCATAGACTGCCGCTAATTGCACAGCAGCATGATGCACAAGTCGATATGCGCTGCACTGGTAGCCGTTGCATGCTGCCTGATGCTGCGCCAGCATCAAGTAGAGGGCATGCCAATGGAGGACATGAATAGACACAGCAGTGCCAAGCTCAATCGCGCAATGGCCGCCAAGCAAGAAGACATGCATGCGCACCAAGGAATGCCACCTCGGCCAGAGTCGCCTCAATTGACGCTGGGAGAAGTATTGGGCGTGCTTGATTGGGGCGATGCCGGGATGCCCGATAATGTGAAGCGGTACATAGACGAGCTTTATAGAAAGCGCGGTGTGGATCCCAGCACGTTTATGCGATCACAGACTAAAGGACGCAGTGCAAGCGTACAGAGGACGCCAAAGCAATCCAAGAAAGGAGCGGGGCAATGGTCTGCGGCGACCACGCCTAGACAGCTGCCAGCGCGCCCGCAGCGGAGCATACGCTTCGATGCACAAATGCCATCCACGACCACATCGACGCGCACGGTCACGCAAGGCACGCACTTTCTTGACGATCAGCGGGTCAATCCATTTGCAGATGAGGAAATGACGCCGCCATTACGCCCACAGCGGAGCATGCGTCCCAATGCGCAGGTGCCATCCACGACCACATCGACGCGCACGGTCACGCAAGGCACGCACTTTCTTGACGATCAGCGGGTCAATCCATTTGCAAATGAGGAAATGACGCCACCAGCGCGCCCCATCGTCACCAGCAGCAACAACAACAAGCAACAGAAGGGGAAGGGAAAGGAACGCGATGCTGCGCAAGCAAGCCCAGCGTCACAGTCGACCTCGGACAAGATTACCATGCGTATTACGGCGACGAAGCTAGGCGACAAGGAACTAACAATCAGCCAGCATGGTAAACCAGCGCATACCAAGATCCACAATGTCTATTACGAAAATGGCGGAGAAATGAAATGGAACGGCAATGGTTGCTACATCAGATGCCATAAGAAGTATGCGCTTTACGAGCAAGAGCGGAACTTCTATTATGTAAGTTGCCATCGCATTATGCAGAGCCATTTGACTAAGAGTGGCGTCTAGCGCATGAGGGTGAAGAGGAATTATCAGCAGCAATTAGTGAGCAAACTGGACCCATTTCTGCTGGAAATGATCGCGCATGCGGACGACGGAAGCATCGGGTGCTTCCTGTACCGACTGCCAGATGGCTACGTGAAGCTTGGAAGCGTACTGGGCGACGCCAAACTCACGATGGCCGGATACTTTTTGAATATCGTCAAACAAGTGGTGGCAGGTAGCGTGCTTGCAAATCGTGCATCCAGTGGCGCGAACATGGGCGCTGACCTTGCTGCTTAGCTGTGCAGACGCTCAACAAACTCGGCATCGCGTATAATGGCATATCCATAGATGGTAAGAAAGGAAATGGGACAGGCACGCATAGGTGTGTATGCAATGATCTGATGATGCATTGCGCGCGCCACAGACACGTTTGTCACATCGTACGGCAGCGGCGCGCCAACAGGCATCAAGCTGTTTGGCTTCCAGAATGCGCAGCTACTCGGCAAGAATGTAAATCAACTGGCCAGGATCGTCGACGATTCGTCGTCCAGCAGCTCCGGCGACGGCAGCAGCTACGGCGCCTATCGCACTGATGTCGAGCAAACTGCCAGCCTACTTCGCGCTATACTCTACAACGACGATGGCAAACCCAGGTATTCCTTCCCGAGTACAAAGGTGCTTTCGTCCGTCGATTCCGAGAAGCTTCTGCGAAAGCACCAGCGTTTATTGGAGCTAAAGGACAAGCACAAGCGTCTACTGGTGCTGATGAGAAGTCTGGACCAAAAGCCGCGCACCTTGCTGGAAATCAAAGTGTAGGAGCATAGAAATAAACGATATCTGCTTTACTATGTGTGCCGTCATGGCAAAGGAGCTTTATTATGAGCAAGTGCCATGGTAGGAAGCGCACACTTTCGTGCATCAATGAAGCTCGACGCTGTCGAACGTCGCCAGCGAGTTGACAGAGCTCAGGGATGTGGTGTAGTCGTAGCACTCCATGATGAGCAGCGTAGGACTAACCTCCGCCATGTGCTCGTCGCGCGAATTGGGCCGGGCGCCAGAGGGCGTGCTCGAGCGCGGGCCATCCGACGCGGACGGGCAGCCGTCGAGAGACGACATGGCGGCCGACGACGAGGACAGCGACGACGACGACAACGACGACGGCGACCTCTCCATCTCGTGGCCGTTCAGCTTAAGGAGGTCGCCCTCGAGCTGAAGCGTGCCCGAGTCCCGTATCGAGTAGGCGGGCGGGCTCGGTTGCCGTGGCTTGGCGTCGGCAGCGTCAGACGGCGAGCTAACGGTGCGGTCGGCGGCAGCGACATTGGACGCGGGCACGTCGATCGTCAGCTGCTTGATGCGCGGCATGGGCGAGCGGGACTTCACCTTGCTCGTGCTCTTCTTGCGCGTGGGAGGCAGCAGGCCGCTCGTGTCGGCGAAGGTGATGTGCCTCGCCGGCTGCTCGGGACGACGCGAAGGACCTTCGTCGGCCACGTCGCAGTCGTCCGCCTCCGGATCGGGCCTGCGCTGCTTGATGTCGTCGCGCGGTGCCAGCACGTTGCGCGGCGAGTATTTCTGCGCGCGTCGCCATGCCGCGCCGTTCGGTTAGGCATGGTCGGGCCGCACATGCTCGCACGGCACTTACCGTGTCGGCCAGGCTTAGCCGTCGCGGGGACAGGGTAAGCTTGATGGTCCTACCGGCGTCCTCGATGAGCTTGGAAAACTCCTTCTCCTTCTTGGTCATCTTCTTCTTGCGCGTGGCCAGGGCGTTCTTTGGCTCATTGGGCAGGTAGTGGCCTATGGCCGTCATGACGTTGGCCAGTCCCGGCTCGGCGAAAAAGTCAAGCTTGTCCGGATTGCCCGGATGGGCGATGCTGTTGCTTCGACTGCGATGCGGCGACGACGATGACGACGCCTTCCTTTGACCGTCGCCGTCGGCCATTCGCGCGCTTGCACCGCGTCTGTCGTCCATCGAGCCGCGCATGAGCGACTGGTGCGCCTCCATCAAGGGCATGTGCTTGCCGGAGGATGTATGCGTCGCGAGCGTGCTCGTGCTCTTCAGGAAGGTCGAGTTGGCAACGATGCTGTCCTCGAGGAGCCGGGCCGTGGTGCCGTACACCGCGGGCGAGGACGGCGTGACGGGCGAGTACGGCGCATCCATCGGCGACGGCAGGCTGATTGCGGGCACGTTCCTTGGCGTGGCGAGCAAGTCCATGTCGGCCGTGCTGTCCGGGCTAACCAGAGCATCGGCCGGCGACACTTCCTGGTGCTGATCTGCATCCATGGTCAGCATCAATGGCATCATCATCATCATCATTGTTATTGGCACATCAAGGCGCGGTACCTTTCGTCTTCCAGCTCTTCCACGAACGGCGCCCGTACTCGCTCGGCGTGGCAGGCATGGGTGACAAGTCATCGCGTGCGACAATGGTCGGATCGGATTTCCTGCGCAGGAATCCCTTGAGCGCAGGAAGCTTCGGGCGAGATTTGCGCGCCGTAGCATCGGATGGATTGGCTGAGGGCATCGTTAGTCTGCCGATGCTTCTTGGTGCATGTCCTCGTGCATGGCCTACCTGACTTCTCGACGTCCAGCATCGAGGAGTGGTGCATCGGGCGATGGTAGTCCATGGCGATATCCAGGCTTGCAGCGATAGATGATTACAATGGTCAACGGGTGGGCGGTTCTCTCGATGGCTATTAGCAACTTGTCCACAAGTGTGCCAATAGGATCGAATAGACAGCGAGAAAGTAGGAGGAGGATGACAACTAGTATGCTGTCCTTCCTCTTGATTGACCAAATTGATAAGCACACAATTGCTTGTTGGTATTATCGAGTTGTAAAGAATAAACAGTGTAGTTACACGCGCACACGCGCACAAATTGACCGGGAGAAGACGAGAGAGGCGAGAGAGCGGGCAGGATAGACAAGTGAGAACTCGGGCGTTTGCAATACAGCGCCAGCTGATGCGCCGTCTGCCATGGCGATTTATAGGAGGGCGATGATGCCCCGACTTGCGCTGAGTTTGGGTCGCTGCTTCCGGCCGCGATACTAAACGGACGCCGCCACCTTCTAGAAGCATGCTCGAAAAGTCAGCCGGTGTTCCGGTTTAAGACGAGCAGAATGAATCGCCGACAAAGCTGGTGTGCTGCACAGGACAATGCAGCGATGCTACAGGCAAATCCCTTCCGCCTGTTTCTCACCGCCTGTTCGGGCGGCATCCAATTGGCATCATTGCAGCAAAGGGCATGGCTTTATTGTTTGCAGCATAGATGTCTACATGCAAGCTGTTTGATGGATGATTCATACATATTCCCTGCAGATCTTGCCTGGCTGGACTCGTGCAGGCCGTTTGCCATTCGAGCTATAATAAAGATGCGCGCACTTTGCATATGGCGTGGAAATCGCACTTGTCGGCATGCGCCTGAGCAATGCGGGAGAACTCGCTCCACGAGCAAAACATGTCGTCGCCTGTGCAGCCGGGCACACGCACCGGACGCTCATTGAGCAGCACGCGCACGTAGTACGTCTCGCCATCCGTTGTCGCGGCATCCCGATGCGTGCAGCTCAGCAGCTCGAAATGCATGTTGGCCGCAAACGGGATCAGGCGCGATGAGCGCAGTGGCCGGTCGCGTCGAAATACAGGCTCGTCCGCGCTCATGCCCAGACTGGTCAGCAGTAGGAATATCGTCTCGGCATGGGCGAAGCGTAGGCGCCATCGCACGGTGAGCTCGCCGCGGATGGCTTGCTGCATCTCGTGCAGCAGCAGCTGGATAAGCACACACGAGATGCGCGCATTGATGGGCTTGCCCAGACCGTATTTGTTGTAGAAGCGAATATCCTCGAGAAAGTCGTGTAGCTCGAGTGCCTGCGACCGTACGGAACGGGGATCCACCGGGCCATTGCTCTCCTCGTCGAGGAGCAGCTTGCACCAGGCATCGGCGCGGCTTTCGACGGCGAACTCGAACGCACACGCCAGCACCATGTACTCGTACGTGGTGAAGGTGATGTTGTAGCCCAGTCGATCGGTCAGCCGTGCAAGGATGGCGGGCGCGTGCTGCTCGATATAGGGCCTTTTCATGGCTGTTTCCGCGGCACGATCAAGCGCCAAATGCTCCCATAACGGACATGAATGATGCGGCACTAGCGCGGAATCTCGCTCCTAACAACAACAGAAACGCACATCAGCAATGTGCCGCCATCATTCGTCAATTTATCACTTAGTTGCGTACACGAGGTGCAATGTGCATATCCGAGGAGGTGAGGGTTCGATTGGAGAATATGGATGCATACGCAGCTGCAGAGTCGATGCATCTGCTAGTGCATTAGCAATGGGCTATGGCGCAGTGCCTGCTACTTGGGACATACCGCTGTTTCTCCGAGCTGGCATACCAGGCGGATCGATGCCGTGCAGCAGGATCATCTCCACCGATCCATGCCGCGTAGCGACAAACATCTCGACGGGCCAGGCCCTGCAGATCGAGCACGCCCTGCCCGGACAGCTGGTCTGCGTTGCTTTGGTTGTAGGGGCTTTGCCAGCTTGCCAGCCATCGCGGCCAGTGCGGCTGCCTATTCCGCCCTAGCTCATCCTGCAGCGTGCGCAGCTTTGTCATCTGCGAGGTGACGGGATTGCGCGTGCCATGTCGCGCCAGCAGCTGCAGATGGACTAGGCGGCAATGGCCGGGAACGTTCGCCGGATGGGATGTGCCATTGGCGGGACAGGCGGGGCTATCGCTGGAGTGCACGGACGACTGCGACGCAATCGGATCGTAGGGCGACGTGCTGCTAAGGATGTCGCGCAGTCGACTGGACGGATGCGAGGGAGGCTGCCTGTGCATGCACAGTATCGCCGTGCCATAGACTGCAATGCCTATCAGGAGAATGGCCACCACCACCACTGGCCATCGTCGTTTGCTGTTAATGCGAGCGAGCACGGTTTGCAGCGCGCCCCGCTGTGCCAGAAACGGCTGGCGCTCTTCATCCATATCTAAGGTAAAATAGGCAAATATCTACAGACTATACTAGCTGATAATAGTGTAAGCAGAGGGAAGAAAGAGAGAGAGAGAGGAGGAAAGGGCAGCAGCATTGCTTGCTGCATGGCATGTGCATTTCAAGCTTCTTGACTAAGGCGGCGGCGATATGTGTGCGTGCACACACGCAAGCACAGTCCCATTTCAGTCGGCGTTTCAAAGGTCATTTATTGAATTATTCAGAGAGTGCGCAGCATCATTGCAGCATGAATCATTGTCATCGCATACGAAGAAGCACTCAGGAGCTTGCGACATAATGACTGCGCATCAGCGTCATCCATACGATGGAGGTGGCTATTCGTGCCGCGAATGAGCATGGACGGCCAGCATATCCTTCCTCGGCCACTTACTGGATACGACACAGGGCGCAAAGGCTGGACCGCGAATGTGCGCGGTACGATAGTAGAATATCTCGGCGCCATAGTTTAGGAAGGCGATGATGTAGCTCCAGTAGGCCATGTCGTATATGCTGCGCCATTACAAGGGAAGGAGAAGCAACGATTAGCGAGCAGCATGGCCATCGCGCCGATACTTACGCGGCATTCTGTATGTGATATGCGGCGTAGAGGCGGATGACCGCCGATGCTGCTGTCCACGCAGCAAAGAACCGCGATGTCAGTGCGGTGACTAGCAGCAGCAGGGCAATGTGCGTTAGATCGACGTGTTTATTACGTGGCTGTCCGTTCAGCTACCTTCCGAGGGCTGCGCATTATACACGCGCGCCGACACCTGTCTGCCCGTAATAAAGCATTGTGCAGAGTTGCCAAACGCCGTGACCGACACCAGGAACATCCAGGCCGGCAGCAGACCATGCTGCAACGACGGTAGCCATCCAAGCATCGTGTAATAATCGACTAGATGTTGCAATAAGCGGGCACGTCCGTCTATTATTGCGTCGCAGTGCTATCGTATCGCCGTATAAGTAGGCGGCAGTGGCGTGATGTCCAAAGTGGCCAATCATCGACGGATGTCCTCTCCGTGGCTGGGGCTTTCCTTCTTGGCGAGCGCGCTACCGAATACGCTGCAAGCATCGCCGCGATGATTACGCCGGGAGGGCGTCACGTCTACGTGGGCGGCAGTGTAGATGCAATTACATATGCGTGTAGCTGTCCTTGGCCAGCGTCAGCATTGGGGCCGACCCGCCTCGTGTTTCCATGCGCACAAAGACAGATATGCTCGATGTGTGCTCAGTGTGCTAACGCTGCCCGCGATGATAACGGAGATTAAGCAATCCCAAGTATCCCGTCTATTCGCCCATTTCCTTGCACCGCCACCGCTTCTCTCTCTCTCTCCCCACCTACATTGACAAACAATATCTTGACCTGCACGACACGCTCTCTTTATTCTTGCTTGCTTGCTTGCTCTCCGACTGCAGCACCACCGACCGAATCGTCTCCCCTACTTGTCGCCTAGATACTCTTCTAATTGTCTTGCCCAGCACGCACAAGCACGCATCTAGAGACACGACACGCGCGAGCCACTCGCTTAAGCGTCCACCGCCGTCGTCTGCTGAGCCCCATGGCTTCGGACCAGTCGTTTGCAGCAGGTAGGGCAGCCGCGCATGGTGGCATACGGGAAGCGTCTCGCGAACGGCAGATAGCATCGGCATAGTGCATGCTGTGCTTCCATGGCTTACTCGCTTGCTAATATCGCTCTATGCAGACGCAACACGCCAGGACGTGCCCTCCGAGTCGCAGGAGGCATTGGCCAGCTCGCACGCGATGGCTTTCTTGTCCGAGCTATCGAACATCGACTGGGTGGGCCATGGATGGGACATGCAGGAGGACCTCCAGCATTTGCTGCAGAACTGCCCGGGCGTCGATGGCAGTCGTGCCGTCGAAGATGTGCCCTCGCTGGTCAATGGCGACGCCTTCTTTAGCCCGCTCTTCGAAGGCGACCTGGCGCAGCTTCAGTCCAGCTTGCCCGCCCTGCCACAGCACGCAGTGTCGTCAGCATGCTCCTCGTCGTCATTGACAGCCCATGTGAGCCCGTCGCTTGCCCTGCAGCCGTATCCGCCATCGCCGTCCTCGTCGGGCGCGGAGACCGACAGCGCCAGCCGTGCCGCATCCACCGCCTCGCCCTCGCCCCATCTCATCGCGGCATCCAGTATGCAGGACGCGTCCGGTGATAGTCGCCCGCCATCAACAGCTGCTGCAGCATCCTCACAGAACGCACAGCCCTGTCGTCGCAAGCGTGATCGGGATGAG
>KZ989230.1:0-14439 GCA_003614755.1 Syncephalis pseudoplumigaleata | reverse complement strand
ACTCGCACGAGTCGCGCGCCACGGCCGTCACGCACAGCTCGCATGGCTCGCATCGGTCGCGCGGCCCGCATCCGAGCGACTACGGCGCCTTCGCGGGCACTGGAGCTCCCTCGGTGATGGGCATGGAGCAGAGCTATCACCGGCAGAGCAGCTACTCCATCGTCAAGACGGGCATGACCACCACCGATCGACGCGCGTCGCAGGCACTCACCGTGGACAGCACCATGATGGGCGGCAACTTTAGCCAGGAGATGTACGCCAGCCAGCAGCAGCAGCAGCAGCAGGGATTCAGCAGCGGCAATGGCAACAACACGTACGGCCGTCCGGTGAGCGTCGCCTACAGCAACTATGCCGCCGGCGTGGGCGCTGCCCCATCCGTCGGAGCACCATCGGTGATCATGGACTTTGACGGCAACAACAACAACCATGGCGGCATGTACCCGAGCGATGTGCAGATCCTGGGCGAGATCCGACGTATTCTTTCCACGGCCGATCTGATGACCGTGACGAAGAAGCAGGTGCGCGACGAGCTCTCGGCCTTCTTTGGCGTGGACATGATGGCCAAGAAGGACTACATCAACCATTGCATCGAGCAGATCCTGCAAGGCAAACTATAGATGCTCGACAGACGACTGTGTCTGTGCACGGCCTGCCATTCGCCCATGCTGCCACATGGCGCCCAGAGGAATGGTGATGCTTGTCGTTTATTTCCATTATACTGAGCGCGCGCGCGCGCTAATAATCTATCTTTCCTATTCTCCGCTTCTCTATCGTTTCGTCTCGATGTGCGCATGCTACATGGCATCTTTGCATGCACGTCTGCTCCCGTATAAACCTATTATTGTTATTAATGGCGTGTGTGCTTGCGATAATAAAGTGTCATTAGCTTTATTCTTATTATTGTTATTGTGTTTGCCAGCGAATGGACGCTGCGAATGGATATGCGGCTAGTCATGGTGCGCAGCGCCTTTTTTTTCTTCCGGCAGAGAGAGAGAGAGAGAGAGAGAAAGAGAGAAGGGAAGAAAGGAGGCACGCATTGCTTGTGCCACCAATGGTGCCGCTGCTCGGATGCTGGTCGAGCGCAGATGGTGTGACCGCCTCGCCGGGCGATGCACTATCGCTGCAGCGTAACCGCCATCTCAGTCAAAACGGTGCTCGTACGTTTATGGCATGTGAGTGAGAACGCGCACTGGTGCGGCCATGCATGGGGATGTGGGACTGGCCATTTTGACGGCACTGCCCGTCCCGTCGAGTAATGTGCGGTATGCTGGCCGTAGATGGCGGACACGTGTGGCAAGCGGCCGTATCCATCTGTCGCCGATTGGTCCCGCCGCAGAGGATGGACGGCGGCGGCGGCGGCGGCAACGGGCCAAGGGCGGGCCGGGGTCCATTGTCACGCGCCAGCACCGTACCGGCCATCCGTCATCGGCCGAAAAGACGGTGCAGCCGCGCTGGCGAGTGCGAGTAACGTGCGCGATGAATGTCTGAACAAGCGTACTGGGAGCTGGACCATCCTCGTGTGGTGGATGTGGAGAGAGAGACGGCAAGCTGTCCGGCAGCATGGTAAGCTAGGAGGAGTGGAGGGAACGTGCGTCGCGCCGGATAAAAGCCACCGCTACCGCATGGCTGGCCCATTCCAAAGTAGGACAATCTTGGACGCGGTCGCCTGGTTCCAGGTGAGAGGGAGCGAGCGGGCGAGAGAGCGAGCGAGAGGAAGAGAGAGCGTGCACGCCAACTTCGGAACAGGCATGGTCGCTGATGTCATGTTCGGTCAATTGTCCTCGCCAGCAAGCGTGCTATTTATATACCTGCCATCTGAGGACATTGACATGCTGGAAGAAAGAGCGAGAATGCAGCATGGACCCGTACATCTGATTGTTGATGCTCGCTCTTTCTCTATCTTCTCGGAGATTGTCGATTCATCGGAGTGGCGCTGTTTTATCATCATTATTATCATTATCATCATCATTGCTGCTACGCGCCTGGTATTCGTCGATCTGATTAGAGCATCCTTACCCTACACGCCGACAGGTAGTGTTCATCTCTACTCATCCGCGCGGCTACATCGCATTAAGCTTTCTCCTTAGCATCAAGCAAAGAAAGGTAAGGGCGCAAGATGCGCTGGCCAGTGTGGTGTGGCGCGCATGGGCGCAATGCTCGGCCAAAAAGCAAAAAGCTAAGCCGTGTCCTGTGGACCGGCATCTGGCCGCGATACCGGTTTGCGCCTCTATTAGAATGTAGGCGCGAACAGGTAGCGTTGCCTCCCTGGCGGGCGGCATGCGTGGCTATGGGCAACAAGTGAATGGGGCGCGATGGATGTGTGCGTAGCCATTTTGGCCGGCTCTACGCACCCGGTCTAAACCTGTGCGCCCATGTTGGATGGGCATCTTTGCGCTGCGCTGCTTTGCTTTGGCCACTTGCAGCTTGTCCATCCGTTTCTCTGCATACCTCTCCTTCTCTTCCTTGCTCTCTCTCGCCCTCGCTCTCATCTTATTTTGCCCGCTCTCCACCTGGTTATCCGTGCCTGGCCCGCTTGCTTGTCGATACAATTGGCGCTACCACTAGTTGAAGCGGAAAACACCGACCAGTTCCATTTTGCACCAGCTTTTCCGCGTATATCTGCCGCACCGAACAAGCGGCCCTTCCTCTTGCGCTTCCGGTATGTACCCAGCGATTGACGCGCCATTGACATCCGGCTGTAGGGAGCGGCATGGACTGCTTGCGTGCTTGCCGTTGTGGCCAGTCTACGCGCCTACAATCGGCGAAAGCAGCGTACGCGCTTATGGCAATGAATGCACATCTGCCCTCCGCTATTGCACTGAACTTAGCCGCATGCTGGTCGATGCGAGTATCTTTTATTCACGTCATTTTGAATGCTACACTACAGCGCGCGTAATCCATGTGTGTATATGTGTGTACGCGCCCGATGAATGATGATGCGCGAACATGGCTCGTTCATCGAGCAGTCAAATGCTGCCGCCCTCTCCCCCCCTCTCGTTGGCTCCTCCTCCTCCTCCTCCTCCTTATTTCTTACCGATAAACACGTCGATGGGCCTTGAGTCGGCAGCGTGTCCGTCGCATCGCTTTCCTAATCGAATTCCGTGCTTTGTTACGAATGCTTGTTCAATGATGCGCTGTGCCTTACAATGTACGCGAGCGCAATCCGTGCATGCCACAGCCGTGTCGCGTTGTTGCACGACAACAGCACGCGCAACATCCAGTAAACGCGTTTCATAGAGGACAAGTCATGGTGCGGATAATGGGGCGGCAGCGGTGGAGGGGGTCATGCGCGCACATGCTGTCCACGATTAGGACACACCATCGACGGGTGTTGCGACAAGTGCGATCGATGACGAGATCATGGCGATCTATATGGCTGACTCGTCAATGGCAGCCACACACGTGTGCGCACATATGTGCATGCATATGTGCATGCATATGTATACATCTGTATATGCAGCGCCATTGTCATAGCTCTACTGGCTTTGGCACGGCAAGCGGCACAATGACTGGATTCGGTCGCATTCTCCCTCTCCCTCTCCTTCTCCTCTCTCTGCCCGACTGCTGGTCATTGGACATGGTGAATGGTACACACTGTGCACCGCAGGAGAACTGGGGAAGAGACATTCTATGGTCGTCTTCCTCTCACATGAAGGTGTCACAATGCGACGATGATGATGATGGTGAGAGGCGGGGCGCAACAGTACCCAGTCCAGATGGACGTCGCCCAGGCAGCATGCCGAATCAACGCGCAACAAGCGTCCGTGTCTCGAGAACGTGCGCCGCTTCATTGCAGGCACATGTGCGCGTGCTTGACCTGAAAGCATCGGTGAATTGCTCCTTGTTTGCTGGGATGACCTTGGCCATGCTTCCCCGTCATCATTGACGTTGCGGGCGGGCGCTGATGCCTGTACCGATACAGAATGGATGGCATCGGCTTGTCCGGCCATGTCGATCAGTATGCTTGCTCGTCGGCCACCTCCATCCTGAGCTCTGTCCAATACCGAGTTTCGTACGCCCGCTGCACATTGCGCGTCATTCTTCCCTTTCCTCCACGCTAACCATTGTGTTCATGGCCTGCCACCGAATCCCGTAGCTCTGTTCCATACATACAAGCACACATACACACAGAGAATCGTAGGTGTCCAGGCAAGCAGCTCTAGGTAGGATGGCCACTGCATGGATGCCGGCAAAGCATGTTGTAGCCAGCCAGTGCATCTATGGTATTCCTGCACTTTATTATTCAGCCAATCCTCTTAAGGAATTACGGTCATGCGACCATCGTTTTAGTTTGTGCTGCTCCGGAAAAGGAATTCCATCGCAGTTCACGCTGCGTGATGTCCAATGCGGAGATGGAAGGGAGGAAGAGGCGGTGGTGGCGATGGCAGAGGAGAGAGGGCAGCGACACTTCCCCGTTAACCGGATGTCCGTACATGCTCGCGCTCTTGTGACTGCAGTCACTGGGTGGCGATGCTTGCTTTGCATACAACGCCGCTTGGCGGTCTTCATGGCAGCTGGCGGCAGTGCTGATGTGCGCATTCTA
Source organism: Syncephalis pseudoplumigaleata (assembly GCA_003614755.1). Lineage (NCBI taxonomy): Eukaryota > Fungi > Zoopagomycota > Zoopagomycetes > Zoopagales > Piptocephalidaceae > Syncephalis > Syncephalis pseudoplumigaleata. The sequence goes on along the minus strand of KZ989230.1, from coordinate 9,896 downwards.
TTATGGTCAAGCTACGCTCACGGTCTGCGCCGCTGTCTTGGCGCTTTGCCGTTTATGGCGATGAATCGGCTAGATTCCATCGTATCTGCGCCATGTGTGCATGCTTATGGCTAGCTTGTCTGTGCGCGCATGTATGTATATGTGTGTGTGTGTGTGTGTGCGCTTCCATTTAGAACGCGGCATGTGCCCCGTTGAAGGATTCGGCAAATGAGGGCGATGCGTGGTAATGGTCGGCTTGTCCTTGACCGCATACCTAATCGCCGTCATGTCGCTGCCGGCGCCCGTTCATACACGCCTCTGTCCATTGTCCGGATATGGCCAAAGCCTGTTGGCGCCGTCGAAACGAGCGTGATACGTTTTAGCGCCAAAGATGCATGCCAAAAGCGTCACCTGAGACGTGTCGCAAGTGCGGGGCCATGAAGACGAGAGGTGGATGGCTGAGGATGGTGGCGGTGGAGGCGGGCCCGCTCGCAGAGGCGCGAGACGGAGGGCCCGATGCATCGGGTAATTTGCGGTGCGCGATGGATTTCGAGGGAATGTGGAGCACACTGTATTACCTTCACCTTGCATACCAACTTGACAACTCGCCTATGGGCGCCAGCCACACCTCACACCCGCCTACTCCTTAACGCATGATTCTGTTACCGCCCATTGTGATGAAGGCGGTGACCACGATGGCAGCACCGGCACTGGCACTAGCGCTGGCAGCCGTCACAAGCGTGCGCGCGTACTTTACCTCACGCACTGATCCGCCCTCCAGCTTGGCATGCTCGTTTTGGCGATGTATCCATTTTGGCCTTGTTCGTACGCCTATCTTCCTTTGCTTTTGACATCCGCGCGCTCTCTCTCTCTCTCTCTCCCTCTCTCCTGCTCTCCTGCTCTCCTCAAGGGCACCAGGGTACTTGCTGTTGTGGTCGGCATCGCCGGTTACGAATAAGGCCAGCGAGATTCCTCTTTGCTGCTCCCTCCCGGCGAACAAGGCGATGCGCCAGAGCCGCCAGTCGCAACCATGACCGGCCGCTACAGGGATGGCGGCGGCAATTACCAAAGCCTCTCCACCGCGGGCCCGATGGATCTGCGACGGTCGGGCGCTTTCCTTATTTAAGCGCAGGACAGATCGATGCCTTCCCTCCATATCGCCATCTACTCCCAGCTGCTGTTGTTGTTATCGTTACGATCTATTGCCCTTCCTTCTCTAGCCTACGACGGCAGACACGCACACATACACAGCCATCGCCTGTTGTAGCGCATTCCGGGTCTACCTATTTTCCCATTCAATTTGCGGCTTCAATACGTCAGAGGCATTGCCACTGCCATCGACCCACGCGGTTACCATTCACGCAGCCATTTGTTCGCTCAATTTACTTTTATTCGTTTTTATTCCACGCTGGATCGTGTGGGTATGTAGCACGACGGAAGATTGCCATGAATAGGAGGGAGGAAGGAGGAAGGAGGAGGAATAGGAGGAAAGGATGACCAGACGATGCCATGCGCACACATACATACATCATCGAGAAGAAGAAGGATGACGACGATGATGATGACCCTCCCTATCATCTCTCGCTCGCTCGCCCTCTCGCCCTCTCGCCCTCTATCCGTCAGCATGGCACTGGTCATCGATATTCGATTTCCCATCCTCCTCTTTTCCCTCTAATTTGATTATGACCGCGTGCGCCTGTTTACCGCGTATAAAGCATGGTCATCGTGCCCGTTGATCACGGCCGGCAGTATTCCACAAGTGATATCGTCGTTTCTGTATACTCCTATTGCTACTGCTGCTGTTGCTGTTGTTTCTAGTGCTGCTGTTGCTGTGTACTTTAATCCTCCGCGGCCTATCTGTATTTCCCGTTCCAGTCCGTTTACTAACCGCGCAGCTGCCCTTTGTTTTGTAACAGAAACGGCCCGCTCCCTTCCCCGTTTCCATTTGACCGAACTTGGTTGGTAGCCGGACGCTTCTTGGCCGCGCGTGACACACCTTATCCAGGTTGGCTGCTATCCTTCCCTAAACGCTACGTGGCCACAAGCGGTAAGTAGCATCTGCGCGATAGACGTGCTCAATCGGCGGCTCGATAGCTGATGATGAAACGACATCACCTTGGCTTCTTCCTCGTCCTCGTCCTCCTCGTCCACATCCATTACTATCATTGCCGTCCATTTAAATGGCTGCCATTCTTCCATCCCATGCTCTCTCTCTCTCTCTCTCTCTCTCTATACATCAGCTCTACATTTCTTGTCCACAATCACCATCAGTACTATCATCAGTATCATCGCCGTTGAAGATCCCTTATCCATCCCATTGTTCCACATACGCACACGCCCACACGCACACACGTCTAAGCCTTTCCGACCTCTTTCTATCCTCCGTACTTTATTGGCGCTATTGTAGCAGCTACCGAATTGCCGTGCATCGACCACAAGCCACAACAACAGCACCAGCAAGAACACATCCGCCAGTGCATCGCTCACCATGCCCGACGACCATTTCTCCTACCAGTTCTCGCCCGTGAGCCAATGCGTCCATGACCGCCATCATCTGTAAGTGGAGCCATCTCGTCATGGCTGGCCTCTAGCCTATGAGGCATGAATGATGAAAAGGGGCATGTGTATGTGTGTGTGTGCGTGTGTGTGTGTGTGCGTATGTGAGTGAGTGTGGCCTGCGCGCATGTGTGCGTGTATGGATGGTGGTGATGGTGAAGGCAAGGAAGCACTATGCTGCTGTTGCAAGCGTGGGTGGCCCATTCAGCATGGCTATGAACGAGCATTGTCGTCATTATCGTCATTGCTAGTGCCGCGAATGGGGCGACCAAGCACAGTCGTGGCAACATGACTCGCCATGCGCAAATGATGCTCGCTCGGTGTCGTTCGATCATGGCATGGATGGATGGAGGCGCCCAGGTTGCTAAGAGCAGGAGGAGGAGGATGTTCAGCGAGCGAGTGGATTCTCATCCAGCCTGCTGCTGTGGCGCGCACGAGGGAAAATCGTCAAGGGAAGCCAAGCATGCATATGCATATGCCTGGTTGCTTCCTAGTGGCGTGCCTGTCACATGGATACCTTATGCACGCATTCTTTTGGCCCGATGGGCGCGCACTTTGCACCGGCGCTCTCGTTTACATGCACGTGGTGTGCAGTGCTGATTGGCTTGGCTTCCACCACGCAGCCGTTTGTGTGTCTGCATGGCGGATGGATCCCATGCCATCACTGTCGGTTCCCGTGGTCATAGCGAAGCCATGCACTGCACTGCTCTGCTCTGCTCTCTTGTGCTGTCCATTGACACATGGGCGCACGAAGAGTGGATCTTCCGTTGGCATCACATTCTCTTTACACGCTATGTACACGCATGCATATGCGCCTTGTCCCTTGTTCGCCTGCATGCTCTCTGGCCCGCCTCCTTATCCATCTGGCTAGGATGCCAATGGTAGAGGAAGGGAAGCAGGCCGGTCATCTACCATGGCGCTCGCAGCATCGTATCCATCCTCCCAACGCTAACTCATCATTACCATCCAATAGGGAATTCGACCTCAAGCTTCGACAGCAGCCGAAACAGTCGCGCATGTGCGGTGTAGGCGAGAAGGGTAAGTAGTCGTCGCCATTCTATCCTGCCGAGACAAGCAGCATGGAGTGGACGAATGAATGGATGGACGAACGGATTGCACATTAACCATCGCGCCCTTTCCCTTCCGCCATTTAGCCGATCGTCGTCCCATTGATCCGCCGCCCATTCTGCAGCTGCGCGTGATTAACCACTCGCAGCATGCCGAGGACCATGCCAATGTTACGTAAGTTGCACAGGCCACCATCACCATCGCATGCTGACCTGCTATGGCTCTTCCTTCCTTCCTTCCTTCCCACGATTAGCTCCTACCTGCAGAATCCATACTACTTCGTCTACGCCTCCCTGGTGTCGCCCGACTCCGGCGAGGAGCTCCATCTGCTGCGCGATGGCCGCACCCGTGCCACCACCGGCTCGGTGGTCTCGTCGCTCTACCACCTCAAGGACATCGACAACACCGACGGCGGCTTCTTCGTCTTCCCCGACCTCTCCGTGCGCACCGAGGGATCCTATCGGCTCAAGTTCAGCCTGTTCGAGATTGTGCAGGGCAAGGTGTACCATTGCCGCTCCGTCTACTCGGACCCGTTCATCGTCTACTCGGCCAAGCGCTTCCCCGGCATGGAGGAGTCGACCTTCCTGTCGCGCTCCTTTGCGGATCAAGGCCTCAAAATACGCATTCGCAAGGAAGTGCGCGTGAGGCGTCTTTCCAAGCGACGCGACATCACCCATCAGATACGCGAGTCGCATTTCCAGTCAAACTATGCGCAGCTCACACGTCGCGCACACATCATCGAGGAGCTGGACAAGGAGTCGGCAGATGACGATAACAACAATGGCACAGCTGGCACAGCTGCCAGCAAGCCCGAGCCATCGCTGGCACTCGTCCCGCATGCTTCTTCGACGCCGGCAGCGACAACCGCCTACCACCATTATCGTCCGCCGCAACATCAGCATCAGCATCAGCCGTCCGCGCCCGATACTGCTGCTGCTGCTGCTGCTGCCATGCACGTCTACGACGGCACCGAGTACGATGCCGCCGCCCCCATGCCCCGTCGGCGCTTCTTCCCGCCGCCCATCGTGACCGCACCACTGCCACGCGAGACCGAGATGCCGCCTATTTCTCGACTGACCGCCATCGTGCATCATCACCATCCCCATCATCATTCTCGTTCGCACTACTGCCCACCACCACCGCCGCCGCCATCGGTGCCATTGGCGGCATCTGCATCGCATCCTCGACTACATCCCTACTCGCCCTCCTCCTCGTCCGTCTCCTCGTCGTCCGCCGCGTCCTCCGCCTCCCACACGCCCCATGCCCGTCCCACTCATCTGCCGCCGCATTGGACGGGCGCTTCCGACGGTGCCGCTTCGTCCCAGTCATACCATCCTCATCACCACCACCAACACCCGCACCATCACCCACATCACCACCATCCCACATCCGCCTCCGCCTACTATCCGGAAGGACATCACGACCCATTCACCGCCGATGCTCGTGCCCTGCCGGCTATAGCACGCGCCTCCCTGCCGCCCTCGCGAGAGGACAATCCCGCGGCTGGCTGGCCCGCCTCGGCGCGCGGCTCCTTCTCCGCACGGCCTCGCCACTGGTCGCCCACGAGTGCCCATGGCGGACGGCATCACGGCGGCGGCGGCGGCGGCTACGGCCCCATGTCGGCAGGAAGCCACTGCCACGCCTCGACACGCTACTCGCCCTACGAGTCGCCCTACACGACTGCCCGACGCGCCTCGATGGTGCCGCCGCCCGTCTCCGCGCATCGCGTGCGCCAGCAGCTGACGCCGCCCTCGTACGGCTCGCTTTCCGCCCTCGTCTCGCCGCAGACGCCCACCGCGTCCGCCTCTTCGATGCCCACCCCGTCGGTCGGACCCGCGCCCTACCACAGCTACGCGCGCACCACCTCCGCTGGTACGGGCAGTGGCGGCAGCGGCGACAAGCCCGCCCTGCTGGCACCGCTCTACGACAGTCCGCGCTCGGCGCTTCCCTATGCGCCGCAGCATCATCACCATCATCACTACCATCCGCTGCACCCGGCCGCACGAGCATCGCCTCCGTCGGATGTCCACTGCCATTCCATGGTTCCATTGCCGTCGACCGACGTGCTGCGCGCGATGGAGCCCAGCTTTATCCACCATTCTCTGCCCCTGCCTGTCGCCCACTCGAAGTCTGTCTTTTCGTCGGCGCACCACCACCATCCTCCTCCGCCTACTTCTACTGCTGCTACTTCTACTGCTGCCACTGCTGCCACCACTCAGTCTTATGAGCACGAGCCGCAGCATCGTCCCATGCCCATGGAGATATCGCCCACCGCGGCCTCATCCTCGCCGGTCAAGCCAATGATGGAGGCGAATGCCAACGATAGACGGGCTGCCTCCTCGACCGTGATCTAGCTGTGATCCCACATTCGATGCTCGGACCGTGCTATGCTATGCTATACCATATGCTCATCTTTATTTATTTTGCTATACTCCTCTTCGATATATATATATTATGGACAATGCTTTCATATGAAGGCAATCCGTGCAGCGATACTCATCGATCGCTTCCCCTGCCACCTCATGGCTTCTCTCTCTCTCTCTCTCTATCTTCCCTCTCTCTATCTTCCCTTGTTGTTGTTCTTGCGCTATTCGATTCTTCCCAACAAGCATGTCGCGCGCGTGTGTGTGTGTGCATGCTTGTGTATGTTGGTGCTTACCATGTACCATGATGTATCGACTTCCTTATTCTTCTCTTGTTGTTGCTGTTTTGCTTTGTTCGCCCTCTACAACCTATCGCTGGTATAAACGGGTTTTATTTGATCTCTCTCTCTGCCTTTCTCTCTCTATATATATGTGTTTCGATGCTCCTACAAGCATGCTATGTCTGCCGATTTCATTTCATTTCCTCGGTATCAGGCATATGTGCATGTGCTATGTGTGCGCGTGTGCTATTTGATAATCAATAAAGGATCGTGATGCTTCGTCTATGTTTACTTATTCGCCTCCTTCCTTCCTTCCTTCACCTTCCAGCAAGCAGACGCGCATGTCACCGCTGCATTCCACCACGTCGCGTGCCTCGACACAGCACCGCGAGGCCAAACCAGTGCCGGTGTCCGTTAGCGATCAGCGGTCGGCACTGCTGCTCGACCGGCTTATGGCGCAGGAACGCGACACCCTCCTGGACGCGCGTCTCTCGGTGCTTGACCCGGCCGTGGAATCTATCGTCGAGCAGACGCTCTCGTCCTCGTCCAGCACACCTTGTTCAGCGTAGGCTATGCACGGATAGAGATTGCAGAAAGCATGCCACTTACCATGGAGCACTACTGCTTCCAGACCATTGTGCGCGGCTGACTATCAGCAGTGCATGGCCGCCCTGCCATCCGAGGTGGAGGCAGTCCGGCGCGAGCTAGCATCATTATCGCCGCAGGATGCTGCTGTAGTAAGCACAAAGTATGCTAGCTCATGTATGCCACTCATGCACTGCATCTATGTATGATAAGGACGATGGCGATGATGATGACGATGAGAATGGCCGGGCAGCGCGTGAAGCAGGCCGACAGCTGACGCAGGCTGCAACCGCACTCGCCGCGGAAGCCGAGCGATGGACGCACATATGGCCGGTGGAGCTGCAGCACTGGGTGGAGGCGGCCATGACACGCGCCGCCACCGCCACCACCACCACATCGTTGTCGTCGCCATCCATGCCGCGTAAGTGGATGAGCAATTGCTTACGGGCAGCCTTGTTGAATGGTCGACCCGATGATAGAATGGGGCGACACGCTGGCCGATCTCACGCGACAATTGGAGCATGTAAACAAGGCAAGTTGTATGATAGGGTTAATACAGAGGATGGGAAGGCTTACTGGCCAGGCAATGGCGCCACTCTTTACTATTTGCCAGAGGATGGCCGCGCGACAGCATATACGTGATGCGCATGCGCGTATGCTGGCCGGTCTCGATGACGTATAGCGACGGCGGCCATCAAGGAATAGACGGCCGCCACCATAGCAGCAGTATGGTTGTAGATTACGCTTGACCAATCCATCCGACAAGTAATAATAAACACAAGAGAGCAGAACAAACAAATGAGTATATAATCATTTCTGCCATGTCGATGTATTGTCTAGCCATCATGGCTGCCGTTCGGCTCCTCGGTAAAGCCATCGGTCGCCGCATGGTAGCGGAAGCGACGCAGCACCGCGCCGAACGGTCTGGGCTCGATGCAGTAGGCCGTGTGGAGGGGCACGACCATGGTCACCATGCGGTCGAGGGGGATGTCGCCGTAGTAGGCGAGCAGGGCGCGCATGACGACGCGGTGCGTGATGACGAGCACGCTGTGTCGCTGGCGCTCCAGCTCGACGATCAGCGGATTGAGCCGCTCAATGACATCGAGATAGGACTCGCCGCCCGTGCCGATGTAGCGATAGCGCAGCTTGTCCTGCTGGCGCGCGTGATACTCTTCGGGGAAGCGCGCCTCGATCTCGGCATAGGTTAGCCTAGGGCAAATGGTAAGCGGATCGTGGCGAGCAGGCAAAGGAAGGGAGAAGGGAAGGGCAGATATTGGCTACTTGCCCTTCACAGTCGCCTGCGTAGATCTCGTTAAGGAACTTGAAATGCTAGCGGGCAGCATGAGTAGAGCATGGGAGAAGGATGCACATCATCAATGCACAGTAGGCTCACCTGGACATCGCAGTCATCGGATTGGGCGAAGGGATCGGCCGTCTGGATGGTGCGCTTCATGCAACTCGTCCACACGTGGAAGGGCCCGTCGCGGATGGAAGTTGCCTCGGATGCTTCGGCCCGGGCGACGAACTGCCTACGCTCCTGCGCTACCAAGCGAGCAAGGGCCGCCGCATAGGCTTGTCCCTTTGGCGATAGCTATAGATGTATAGAAGCATGCGTCGATATACATTCAGAAGCAAAATAAAGCCCGCCCACTTACAGGTGCATCGCCGCCTAGTATGCAATGATGATTAGCGCACAATAGTAGAATAAACATATGCACAGCACTTACCAATACGGCCGAGGATATTGTCGGTGCTCTCGCCGTGGCGCGTCAGCCATATTTGCCGCGGGGCCAGGTTCATGTTCATTAGGTAGAACACCACTTGACTTGCCAGGTAGCTTTGGATGTTCGTGGCGATGACCTAGTCACCATCATACACACGCTTCACTATGCTGCTCGATACGCGGCGATGGCAGCAGCACGGCGCACACACACACACGCTACCTTACGGCCAACATTGATGAGCTGGCACGACTGCACATTGTCGCACTCCTCCTCTTCCGCGCCCAGCGACTCATAGGCACGCTCGTAGTTGCGCACACGCTCGGTAAAGTCCTTCATGGCACGCTCCTCCGGGATGCCCTGGTAGTCCGGGCCGGACAGTTTGAGCCGCATGTTACGCGCCAGCACCAGCGGATCCGTGCAGATTGACTCGACGAACATGATCGACACGCCTGGCTCACGGGCACACCGATCGATAATCGCGCGTCTGTCGCATCATACATGAGCCATCCAGCTCCCTCTCTCTCATGCTCGGTGGATTGACTTACCGCCGCTCCTTGGTGGAATTCGTGGCATCTGCCCCCATGCGCGCATTAGCTATGCAGTTGATGTACATCCCAATAAAGAGAAAGGAAAGGCAGCCACTTACCGTGAATACCAATCTTACCGCCTGCCTGCAGCCAGGAGAGTATCTCCTCCAGGCAGTCCATGGCCACCTGATTGCGCATGGCTTTGGCGTCGACATTATTCGGATCAAAGAAGGTCGAGTCGTGGCCGTGGGCCGAGGCACTGGGCGTCTCGGGCTCGACCATCGTTAGACGACGCCGCCGGCGATTGCCCACATTGAATATCTACATGGCCGGATCATCCCAATGAGCAGCCGTGCACGGATGGATCGAGAAGGGCAAGGGTGAGGGAGGAGGGAGGAAGGAAGGCGCGACCACTTACTTTGGCCTCGAAGCCGAGCCAGGACAGGTAGCGCTTGAGCTTCTTGACGATGTAGCTTTTGCCGCGTGCCGGCAAGCCCACTACACTCGCGACACGTATAAGAAGAGGCCGTCGCCGTCACATAGACCATGGCAGCGCGCTTACCCATAACCACCACGAGCTTGGGGCCGACCTCGCTACGACCGCGCGACACATCTAGGCAGGTGCCGCTTCTCATTAACACGACCGCCCGCTTACTCATACACACGCCGACTGCTGGCTTGTCTCGCTGCTGCTTACCTGAACTGGCGAGACTGTGGAAGGTGCTCGAGTCGGTGCGTTCGAGATTGACTAGCCAAGTGGTCGGCGATGCTGCCGTCATGACTAACTATGAACAGAGGGATACGTGCAAGAAT
>KZ989228.1:0-14504 GCA_003614755.1 Syncephalis pseudoplumigaleata | reverse complement strand
TGGTGCATCTCCAGGCTGTGCAGCTTGCCCACCACCAAATGATGCTCCTTGGCCTGCTCGATCATGGCATCGACCGTCTTGATGCACGGCATTTGCATTAGTGCCATCTGCCACCACACACATGACATCGCTACCTACCTCGCTGTCACTGTCGCATGGTGCAAATGTAGTGGCATCGGTGTACAAGTGTCGCGCGGATGGCCGATCTGCCGCTGCACTAAGTCGCGGCGGCGTCTGCTGCTCGAGCCGCTCGAATATCGACGTGGTGCCCTTGTCGTTCCTGCCAAACTCGAAGCCTACCAGTCATGGATTGAGCTGCTGCCCGACATCACCATCATCATCACCATCATCCGCTCGGCGCTGCCTTACCTTTGGCGATCTTCAACTTGACGAGATCCAAGCATGCGAGCGCATCCTCGACGCTGTCATGGCCAATGGGCTCGCCATTCTCGGCCTTGCCCGTCACCTGGATCTGCCGGTCGAGATACTTGGAGGCGAGCATGCGCAGCTTCCATCGGAACGGCAAGCCCGAGGGATGGCCATACACGATGCTCGTATCGATGACGCGCGTGTGCACCAGCTGCATCCATCGACACAGGTGGCTCAGCAGACGAATGGCTCTCGCAATGTCCTTGTAGCTACCTTGAGTGATTTGAGATCATTCTCGAGCGAATGGCCGACTAGGATGGCGTTGCTATCGTTAATAATGTCGAACAGGCGCTTCTGCACCTCTTTAAAGGTGAGGCGCGCCTCCTGAAGCTTCTTCGCCGTCATCCCGCTGTATCTGCACGTCCGTTTAGCATGGAAGATGCATCGCACGCCCATCGTTGCTGACCATGCCAGCCACTTACTCGGTTAGATAGTCGGTCACCGGCTGCTCCTGCACCACCAGCTCGTCAAACACCGCCTCGCCCTGTTCGTCGAGCAGCGTGGCGCGTGCCAGCTGTGGCCCAGTCGCCGTCATCACCTAGCGGCAATGTCCCGAGATGAGCATGGAGGTAGCAGCACGCCGCAAACACACGCCCCATACCGACCATCTCGCAGTCTATCGCATACAAGGCCGCCTCGCTATCGTCGGCATGCTCGTGCTGGCGTATGCTCGTCTCCAGCCAGTGCTCCTCCAGCGGGACACCGGTGATGGCGGACGGCAGCGGATACTCGTGCTGCTGCAATTCCGCCATGGACGCCACCAGATCCTCGCGGGTCAGCGGGCGCTGCTTGTCCTCGGCAGCTACCAACAATGATGGTGATGATGATCATCATCAGCAAACAATTGGCGTATGCAGCCAGTGCACATCACCGATAGCCACCTTTCTTCGCGCGCTCCTTCTGGCGCTTCGTCTCCTCTTTCGTCCACGGGCATCGAAGCAGCGCGTGCAGCGGGCTCTGCAGCTGGAATGTGCCGGATGGACCGCGCACCGGACACAGATGCGAGAAGCGATCCTTCACGCGCGGCAGATGGGCGAACATGCCCTTGGGCAGATGCGGCTGGTGCTCACATCGTGCCGATGCCTCACGCACCACCTCCTCCAACGGGATTAGGCGAGGATGCGGGGCATAGCCGTGCTGAAGGATGGACGCGTCGAGGAAGGGCACCAGCACCACAACCATCCGCTGCAGATGGAGCTTGTTCTTGATGGAGCAGCAAAGCAGTATGAGCACGCGCGCTCTCCCCTTCGTCGATGGATGCCTGCCCGTCCCCGTCCCCGCCTACCTTGACGAACACCCAGCTGGGATTAACACCATCGGCAAGACACCACAGCAGCAGATCGCGAATATCCTAGATGGCATCGGCCGTGTTAGCTGAGCTGTACTTCAAGCACGCCTGCCTGCCTGCTTGCTTACACCCATGGAGACAAACTTCTTTAGCTCGTTGCCCTTGATGACAAAGCTCGGTGCCATCTAATCGATCCGCTCGGTTGGTCGGTGCACATCGCATTATTGCCGCTGCCTTCCCCCTCTCCCTGCACTTACATCAACGTCAATGCCGAGTGCTTTGGCCTTCTCCATTTTGCGCAGCTTTCGTAGCTTCCTCTTGCTCGTCGCCATAATGAAGCCATCTGCGCCGCGTGCGCGTATGTGAGTGCCGGCAGACGGGCACGATCGCACGCCACTTACCCTCATCCTCCTCGAGTGCCCGCTTTGTGCCCTGGGCGACCACCACTGTTTCCTCGCTCGTCGACTCCATGGTGGTTATTAGCGTGGTCTCATCGCCGTCGCCGTTGTTGTTGCTGCTGCTGCTGCTGCTCAGCGATGTCTGCACTAGCGAGTTGCTCGTGGCGACAGTGGCGTGCGCTGTCGACGCTTCGTCAATTAGCCTCACTGCATGTTGCTTCGCGGTTCTCTTTCGTTTTCGTGTCATGTTAGCAAGGAATGAAAAAAAGAAATAATAAAACAATGTAGCCATTGAGGCTGCCTTCATGTGTGCCGATTGCCACCGCCATCGAGGCATAATGGACAGAGAGGCAGGCGATCTATGGAACATGGCCTGCATCCATAGCAATACACCATGGCTATGCTCCAGCCAGATAAACAGAGAGAGAGAGAGATGGACAGCATTCACCTCGTTTATTACTACTGGTAGAACATAATAATGTATAATATGAATATGTAATTGCGTAATTAATGCTCATAGCGTCATGCGATGCCGCGTTGCACGGCACTCTATAGATCCGCGGCATCCCGCATCATGTCCACGTTGCATCGCTCGATGTTGCCGCTGTTGTTGTTGTTGCCGAACCAGCCGGGGAATGCCACGGTCGACAGGCCAAACACGATAAAGAGCGTGGACACCTGCGTGCCGGCGTCGAGGGCCGCGCTGAGGATGTAGGTGTTGCGCTTCCACCATCCGTGGTGGCGTCGGTAGATAAAGTACTGGAAGACGAACGCGATGATGAAGCTCGACATGATGAAGGTGGGCGGCGCCAGCGGGACGACGTGCATGCCGGTGGCGAGGATCGGGATGTTGACGAGGTGCCACTTGCCGCCCGGGAAGCGCTTGTGCAGGAAGTAGAACGGGATGGGCAGCAGGATGCCCACGAGGAATCCCCACAGCACGATGCGGTAGGGCGACTCGGGCCCGAACATGCGGTGCGGCCCGTAGGCGCCCCAGATGAGGGAGGCGGCAAAGTAGGTCTGCGAGTTGCGCGTCGCCCACTGGCCGGTGGGGTCGGGCACCTTGCCGGTCAGCACGTCGCCCTTCATCCAGAGCATCCACTCGAAGAGCCCGTAGTTGACGAGCGCGCCAACGACGGTGCCCCACACCTGCACGACAAAGAGCTTGCGCGGCGGGATCTTCATGTAGTGGCCGAGCTTGAGATCCTCGACGAGCAGTAGGCACTGGAACATCGTCATGTAGCCGAACGCCTTGAAGGTGGCATTGGCGATGGGCTTGCCGGGCAGCATGTAGCCGCCGACGAGCTCGGAGAGCACGTTCAGGCCCACGCGGTTGTTGCTAATGGCCTGGATGATGCCCATGGGCAGCGACATGAAGCCCGCGATGGTCACGGCGACCAGCACCGCCCACCACGGGAGCCTGATGGACGACATCTCGCACACGACGATGGCGGCCACCAGCATTGCCACGAAGATGCCGATGTACCAGCTGACGGGCACCTCGGGGTAGGCGCGCATCATGCGCGAGTGCACGTCCTCCTTCTCCTTGCGCGACGCCCTGAACTGGCGGTAGATGGTGTGGCGGTAGTAGAGGAAGACGTGCATGAGCGTGGAGGCGACGGCGGCCAGGGCCATGAAGTAGAGGAAGACGATGTAGGGCGACATGCGCAGGCCCGAGTAGGCATTGAGCTTGGCCTCGTCCACCTCGTAGTTGTCGCGCAGGATGCGGTTGATGTCGTACTCGTTGGCCTCCTCGTCGTACTGCGTGACCATCACGGGCTCGTAGAGCTGCGCGTTCATCGTGTTCGTCAGGTAGAGGCTCGGCGCGACCACCCACACCGCGATGATGACGCCCACGTAGAAGTTGAGCTGCGCCCACCACGGCGTGTAGAGCGGGCCGAACGCGCCGACCATCGTCCAGTCGAGCGACACGTTGAGCAGGCCCATGCCGCGGATGCCGCTGCCGAGCACCTGCGCGACGGGCGAGTTGGGCAGCGTCATGCACAGGAGCGCGACGGACGAGAGCGCGGGCGCGATGTAGCCCGGCAGGAAGTTGTAGAGGAACGCGCAGCAGAACACGATGAAGAAGAAGCGCTGCCGGTTGAAGTTGCGCGACACCGACTCGGCCGCGTGCAGCGTGTTGTAGAGCGCGACCTGCACGAGCATCGACGGCCAGACCATGTTCGCCGGCTTGATGAGGATGTTGCGCAGGAAGCCGGCCATGCCGTAGCCGATGCACTGCGTGGTGATGAGCAGCACGATCGCATTCAACGCGCCAACATCCATCTGGTAGTAGAGGCGCTGGATGGCGAGGACGTCGATGGCGTAGGCGACGGAGCCGCCCGTGTTCACGGCCACCGCGATCAGCATGTGCTCCTTCATGTTGAACGGGCCCGGATTGAGGTAGAAGTACTTGCCGAAGAGCGAGTACTTTTTGCGCGGGAGCGTCTTGGCCATCAGCACGCCGAGCGGGTAGGACGCGAGCTGCACGAAGAAGACGGAGAACTGGAACGGCGTGGGCCGGAAGTAGAACACGAGTGAGGTGGCCGCGCCCAGCACCGTGAAGAAGGTGCCCATTACCCAGAAGCGGAAGGTGAGGCAGGGCAGCGTCGGGTCGTCGAAGGTCGACACGGTCATGGCCACGATCTCGATCGGCGAGTTCTCGCCCTCCTCCTCCTCGTCGTCGTCGCCCGAGTCGTCCGAGTCGGAGTCCATGTCCTCGTCGCCGTTGCCCTCGTGGCCGCGGTAGCGATCCTCCTTACTGTAGCCGTTGTAGTCTACGTCCGAGTAGCCATTGTCGTACGTATTTGTGGCGTGCGAATTACGAAAGCGTGCCACGTCGCGGTGACTGCTTTTTTCATCATTGTACAGATGGTACTGGGGCATATCGAGCTCGCCGGCTCCCTGGTCGTCGAGGTAGCGCGAGTACTCGGTGGCGTAGGTGTTGGTGCGGAGCAGCCCGTCGCCTCCCTCCGTTAGGTAGTGGCGCTGAGGCTGTGCGACGTCCAGCTCGGGCGTGGCGCCAATGTACTCGGTGGCGTAGACCTCGCGCTCCAGGCCGGGCGAGGTGCTGTCGAGCTGCATGAACATGTCGTCAATCTGCGCGGCGTAGTTGTCGTGCTGGGCGTAGGTGCCGTTGTCGCGCCCACTTCCGGTCGAGTCGTAGTAGTGGTCTACGATTGAGGCGCCATTGCCTTGCTGCTGCTGCTGCTGCTGCGATGCCTGCCATTCGGGCGAGCCTGGTAGGAAGGCGGTGCGCCGCGTCTCATCCATCTCGCTGTAGCCCGGCGGATGGTGCTGGTCGCTTGCAGGATCGAGGTGCGACATGGTGCGTCGATGCGGATGCCGTACTCGAGGTCACGGGAGGGGAGGGGAGAGGGGAAGCGCCGCCAGGAGCGATGGCACGAAAGGTAAATCCCACAAAGTAACAGACCCGCTGATATTGTTGGAATGAGATTAGCCGGTAATTAGATGGACGAAGGGATGACCGTATCCGACAAGTATTACAATCGGGAAGGCGGCACAGTATTGCTCCAAGCAACTGCTGCAAATAGTAGTAGTAGTAATAATAATAATGACGATGATAATAAAGGAAGCGCTGACTGCACAGGAAGGTTCAAAAGCGAGAGAGAGAGAGCGGGAGAGAGAGAGAGAGCTTGTGCTGGTGGAGAAGATATGGCAGCCTGGCTGTTTATTACGCAATGGAAGCAACTGACGGAAGGTTACTAATAGACAGAGAGTAGCGACAAGGTGGCTAGATAGAAGGAAGCGACAGTGCCACTATAGCGACTCGATGGCAATATAGCCGTTTCATCCGCGGCATTTGCGGTCATAAAGCATGCGATGCTTGCTGGCACGGAAAAGGAAGTGCCCAACCGGTTTGCTGCAGCTGACTGCAAAGTGTGCCATGTTGGCGATACACAATAGCCGCGCGCGCGCGTGCTTGAAGCCCTGTCCTCGCTCCCTTCCTGTCTCTCTCTTTCTCTCCATGCATTGTGGCGGCGCATCGCGTGATTTCCATGCGAGCCCTTAGCGGACAAGGACTATTCTTTGTTTTAAGCAGGCCCAATTGCCATGTCCACCTTGATCTGGCGATACATGGCAGCGCTCACTTGTACGAATATTTATTATTATAGTGTGCATGGCCATGACCCGGCTCGCTGCTGCTGCTGCTGCTGCCATCATAGATCGGCATGATGCTTGCGGGTCGATGGCAGCAGATGACGCCTGATGTGCGCATTAAGGAAGACGCCCGCCGGATCCAGTTGCGCGCGCAGCTCGAGGAAATCATCCAGATGCGGGTACACCTTGACCAGATCTTCATAGACCAGGCTATGCGTCTGCGCACACACACACACTGCTTAGCAACTAGTTCGTGGCCATCGCGCGGATGCACGCTACCTTGGCCCAGTGGGGTCGCCCGTTGAACTGGCGCATTATCGCTTCGAATTCCCGCCAGTACTGCTGGTAGGGCAGCTCCTTCCTGTAGGGACTGTGCAGTGCGTGTACATGTACGTGTGCGCGTCAGCCGTATCTATCGCATCTCCCATGTGTGCCACGTCCAGTCGCCACCCACCGTGGAATGCTGATGTTGATGTAGCACACGGCACGACCCTGCGCCGGGCTTAGCCAGATGTCGTCTTTCGCGGCAAACCTCACTTCAATCGGAAAGTAGACAGGGAATGCGCATTGTCTTAGCATGGCGCGTATTTGCCGCAAAGCATCGCATGCATGCTCGAGCGGTATGGCCCATTCGCTGGCCCACACGCGCATCGAGCAGTCATAGTTGAACACGCGGTGGGAAGGACCGACCATCGTCGTGGGCTTCTCGTGCAGCAGTGCCACATGCCAGCGCTCGATGGCGGGCAGCAATGCGGGAAGGGCGCGCGACGCGTAGATGGCGCCCTGGTAGAGATGGTATCCGAGCAGGCGGGTGCGGAACCAGCTTCGCGCGGGTGCACGGCGCATCGCCTTGTCAGTTCTACTCGCGCGCCACACGAGCGTGCGATCGGAGTGGGGAAACCACCACAGGCGCACATGCTCTGCCGAGCGAATGGTACTGTCCCACTGCTCCAGTACGCTGTCCATGGGCAGGAGCTCTTCGGTGGCGCGCAAGTCGAATGCCCGCTCGCACTCGAACTCCACGCGGACAATAATGCCCAGACACCCGAGGGAGCACAGCGCAGCCCGGAACAGCCGGGGCAGCTTTGTGCGCGAGCAGGTGAGCAGCTCTCCGTCCGCCGTCACCATAGTCAGCTCGGTGACCTGCAGACAGCGCCAGTGTAAGTTGGCACCCGTCTACCGATGCCTCCTTGCATACGCTCCCTACTTACCAGCGTGGACATGCTGGCATAGTTGACGCCGGTGCTGTGGGTGGCCGTGGCAATGAGCCCGCCCACGCTCTGGTCCGATATCGAGCCCACGCAGCTCAGCGCCAGCCGATGCTTCTCCAGATGGCGATGCAGGACGGATAGCCGCATGCCGCCCTGCACTCGCACGCGACGCGTCTTCTCGTCCACCTGCGGAGGATCGTGCGCGTCAATGACTAGATGTGTGCGCGCGTGCATCTGCCGACTGACTTACGGCGATGAGGCGATCAAGACGGTCGGTGCCTATCATGTAGTCGTCGGTGCAGGGCAGATCCGACAGCGAGTGGCCCGCGCCCACAACACGGCATGTCCGGCCCTTTTGGCGGATCAGGCGCACGATCTGCATCGCCGATATGAATCGTTGATTATCGGCGGGCATCCAGCGGGTAGATCGATGACATACCTCGATAAGCTGCTCCTCCGTCGCTGGCTCGAAGAACAGCTCAGGCCGACATTTGATGCGGTCATACCACGGCGCAAAAGTGCGACGGCGTACGGGCTTCACGGTAGGAGCACGCATAGCTGACCAATACAAAGAAAATGCAAATAACGAGGATAAAAAGATGCACGCGGAACCAGCTGCCACGCGAGATGAATAAAGGACAAGCCAAACTTGTATTGCTCGTGCAACATGTGCCATGTCCTGCTCGATGGAAACAAAGCGGCCTACTTGTCCTCCTGCATGTTACATGCCCCTTCCGTTCCGCACCAATCATATCAACGCACTTTACTGAATTACAATGCACTCTCAGCCCGTATATCCATCGGGATTCTTGCGCGACCAATGCCACAGATCGCGACACATATCGTCGAGGTCGAGATGTGCCCGCCAGTCAAGCTCGCGCGCCGCCTTCGTGCTGTCGGACACGAGTTCGCCAATGTCGCCCGGCCGCCGATCGGCTATTGCGTAGGGGATCTTGCAGTTGCTCGCGCGCTCCATGGCCTGCACGATATCGAGCACCGAGTAGCCCGTGCCCGCGCCGAGATTGTAGATCTCGCAGCCACGCTGCCCGGCAAGCTTGTCGAGCGCGGCCAAATGCCCCCTCGCCACGTCCACTACGTGGATGTAGTCGCGGAAACCTAGACGCAGGCAGCATGTCAAGATGAGCCATCCAGCCCGGCCTATGCGCACGCATTGCCCGCCAGCTACCTGTGCCATCCTTGGTGTTGTAGTTGCCGCCGAATACGTGCAGTCGCTCGAGCTTGCCCCCTATGACCTGCAGTATGTAGGGCGTGAGGCTACTCGGCACGCCCAGTGGTGCATCGCCGATGATGCCACTGGGATGGGCGCCGATCGGATTAAAGTAGCTGGCCTCCCCCCAGCCGCCAATGGACAGCGCGATGGTAAGCAGCTGCATGCCTGCCAGTCATCATCACTCACCGCAGCAACATTGCCTGCCATGCTGGATCTGCACGGCACAGATCCTGTATGATGTGCTCGGAGGCGAGCTTCGAGCCGCCGTACGGGTTGATCGGGGCGGTCGCGCTCGTCTCGGCGACCACAGGACCCGCGGCCGATCCGTAGACTGTCGAGCTCGAGGAGAAGAGGATGCGCTTGATGTTGGCGGCGTCCATGCATCGCAGCAGCGCGAGCGTGCCGCCGGTGTTGACCTCGTAGTAGCGCAGCGGGTCGCGTATGCTCTCGCTGGCCACCTTGAGACCGGCAAAGTGGAACACGGCGTAGATGTCCGGATGCGAGGCGAATATGCCGGCCAGTGCCGCCGCGTCGAGGATGTCGGCCTCGTAGAAGGTGATTGCGCGGCCCGTCTGCTGCTCGATGCGGCGCAGGCTCTCTAGCATGGTGCGTTGCTTAGCATTCGATAAGCGCCGCCATAGTGCGTCACGCACCTCTCGAGGAATTCTTCAAGTTGTCCACCACAATGACGTTGTGGCCGGCCAGCACCAGCTCCAGACACGTATGACTGCCTATGTAGCCGGCGCCGCCCGTTATGAGGATAGTCTTTGGGGTCATTATGCTGTCTGTCACGCACACACACACGCAGAAAGAATACTGCCGGCAAGTACACTATCAAGCAAGAAATAAATGGAAAACAAACGATGCTGCCACATGTGGCTGCTTACTGCTACTACCACCACCACAGTGTCACCATCGCCGCCTTTATTCGTCGTTCATTCTCGGCTTCTTCTACGTGTGCCTCCACCATGATCGATCCATCTGCCCTGCCGCTCTATCAATCGACCACTGCGCCCGCCCTCTACGCGTATGCCTCGCTTGTGGAGACGCTCGTCGATAATTACGAATATGCCGCCACAGCCATAGCAGCATCGGGCGTCAGCCTCGACGTATTGGCGCGTATCTACCATGCGGTGGATCCATACTTCATCACCGCCGTAGGAGCCGCATCCTCCATGGCTCTGTGCTGGCTCGCCTCCGTGCTGACGGCGCACTACTCGTTCGTCGACCGACTATGGTCGATACTGCCGCCCCTCTACGCGCTGCACTACCTGCTCCACGCAGCGTACATCCACGGCAGCCTGTGGGCCAATCCTCGTCTCGCGCTCGTCGTCCTCCTCATCGTGGCCTGGGGCATCCGCCTCACCTTCAACTACTGGCGCAAGGGCGGCTATCGCTGGGGCGAGCAGGACTACCGATGGTCGGTGGTGAGGGCCAGCATGCCGCGATGGGCATTCCAGCCCTTCAATCTGCTCTTCATCGCTATCTACCAGCTGTGGCTGCTATCGGCACTTACGGCGCCCGTCTACATTTGCTGGCGTGCCGGATTTGCCCACTGGTGCGCGATGGACATTGCAGCCACGCTTCTCTTTGTCGCAGCACTGCTGGGCGAAACGGTGGCGGACGAGCAGCAGTGGCGCTTCCACCAGCGCAAGCAGAGCTTTGAGGCACCCGCTAAGCGCTACCGGCGCAAGTCGAACGATCCCGTGGCGGTCGTTGATGCCGACGTGCGCAATGGATTCCTAACCGGCGGACTATGGCGCTACAGCCGACATCCAAACTTCTTCTGCGAGCAGGCCATCTGGCTTGCCGTATACATGTTTGGCACGGCCGCCACCGGCGCCTGGCTCCGCTGGGACGGCGCGGCTGTCGTCACGCTCATCCTGCTCTTCCAGGGATCGACGACGCTGACCGAGCAGATTACAGCCAGCAAATATCCGGCGTATGCCGCCTACCAGCGCACCACCAGCCGGCTGATGCCATGGTGGCCACGCAAGATGGCGCCACACAAGGAGCATGCTCAATAGGATGCAGTCGATGATGTGTCGAGCTATCACTTGGCCATAATAAACATTCGTCGTCGATGATGATGATGATGATGATGATGACATCGTCGTCCAGCTTTCTTTATTCCTTTCTTTTGTGTCACTTCAATATGCATGGAGGATGGCATGCTCCCATGCTCTCTAAGTGACTGGTGCCGGCACGATGCGCTGATTGTTCAAATGGCTTAGATAGCAATTCCACACGACGCTCACTGCCGACACGAATGGCACGCGCAGCATAAGGGGAACGAAGCAGAAGTTGACGAACTGCACCGCCGGCCATACCATGTAGCTCGCCGTGAGTGCACTAACATACGACTACAGAAAGAGGACGGGCAAGTGCGTCAGTCTACAGAGTATGCATGCTAGTGCCTCATGCCATCCACTACTCCTACTATTACTTACCGTGCGGAGCTTCTCCCTGATCTGTGCCGGACCGCCGCCCTCGAAGAGCGTCATGGCCGAGAAGAACACGGCGAGGCCAACGGGCGCAAATACAAGCTGGTCGCCCAGCACGCGCTTGACGGCCTGGCCCACTATCTGCGTGCTCAGACGCGCACCCGCTGCACCCGATGCCGCCGGCAACGGGAATCGACGGTCCAGCAGCGCGTACCAATGGTGGATAACCGGCGCGATAGCAAAGCCGTACGTGGCGAAGCGTACCGTACGCCCCAAGTCGTGCGGCGCATCCTCGGGCACGGCCGGCGACGTCTTTGCCGAATCTGTCGCGTCCTCCTTGGCCGGGGCGGGCGTGGCTGCTGCTGCTGCATTGGCGTGCGCGATATTCTGCGCCAGCACGTCCGACACGCCCGCCAGCACGCCGTTTGTGACGGTCAGCGCGAGTATGGGGCGGGCGCGCAATGCCGCACGTATATTATTGAACGTAAACCGGGACGACGCCATTGGGTGAATAAATAAAGGAAGAGTGGAAGAGAAGAAAAGAACTGCCGCGTCTTATTCTCTTCTCCATCATTGATGGCCCATTCATTATGACGATGAAGATGATGATCATTCACTATCCTTCCTTCTTCCTCGTCCTTTGATGAAGCGATCTGCTCATGGCTATGGATGCTACTCGTCTCTACGGCCAGCCATGGATGCTGAGCGCGTATGTCATCGTTCATGAGACGTCTTCGCAGCGCGTGCTTGTTTTTCCGATGGCGCAACATACTGCCTGACCAGAATCGGTAATGCAGCGTGCTTCCTGGCTG
Organism: Syncephalis pseudoplumigaleata; assembly: GCA_003614755.1. Taxonomy (NCBI): domain Eukaryota; kingdom Fungi; phylum Zoopagomycota; class Zoopagomycetes; order Zoopagales; family Piptocephalidaceae; genus Syncephalis; species Syncephalis pseudoplumigaleata. The sequence continues at coordinate 2,569 of KZ989228.1, read as the reverse complement.
CCCAATAAATACAACGCTTCTCGAGTGAATGTTCCGGCTAGCGAATTGCCTCACTATGTGTTGCGCCAGCATCGCCTCTGTTCCGAGCATGCACGTGCATGTGCGCTCAATTCGCGCATAAGCAAGTCATACGCGTCGCTTCGTTCATGCAGCGCGTACGCAACCATTCCGATGACGACATCACAGCAGTCAGCGCGCGCTCTACTGCCACGTAAGACGGCACGATTAGCCGGCCAACACGTGGCAGCACTGTAGCAATTGGCAAGCGAAAAAGACCTCAATGGTTTTTCTTTTCGTTATCAGATGGAAAGCACAATTCATGTCCCCGCTCTCGCCAATCTTATCAGATGGTGTGCGTACGAATGCGCCACCATTATATAAAGCACGCGATGGCTGCAGCCTACATTGCACCACATCCGCCTCTCCTCGCACTATTGACGCCATAATGTTGCTTCGTATCCCTACTGTACTGGTCGGCGCCCTCCTTGCCCTCCAGTGGCACGAGTCCATTTGCACGGCATTGCCGCGCTATACACCGAATGACTTTAATGAAGAGCAGCACCGCATCACAATATCACCCGAATCATGGGCCTATGGCCAGCCGGAACTTATCCGTGGATTCAAGATCGACGACAATGTTTACGAAGCTAGCTACCAAGGAAGACCGGCCGTCCTGCACTGCGGCGACGTGAAGGCCAGCATCGCAAGAGAGAACGAAGCACTGGATCTTATCGACGACGCCATCCATGCCCCGTACACTGCTTACAGCCGGGGAAGGAGGTTCATAGCAACGCGCATCACCAACTTTACCAAGCCCGGCGGCGAATGCACGATCTACAACAGTGCCGGCACGATGACCCTGGCGCAGTATGCGGAGAAGCTCAGCCTGCCGCAGAAGAGTCGCTTCCTCCCGATGGTCTTCAATCAAGTGCGAAGGGGTAAGCCATCTCCCTGTATTGCGGTTGTGCTTACTGGATGCTAATGCCTACTGCTAGGCCTCAGGTATCTGCTGTCCATTGGCATTGCCCACACCTTCATCACGCCAGACACCATCCTCGTGCGTCATCCCAGGTTCAGGGGCAAGCCGCGCGTAACAATCTTCAAGTATGCCCTCTACCAGCCTGTCACGCTCAACCGCAAGAAGCAATGCGCACCCATAGCCGCTCAGAGACTGCGATGCGATGAACGCTACTGTGCGCCCGAGCATTTCGCATCCTCGCGAAGCAACTCACCGATGAGCATCGATGCATGCCTCTTCGACACATGGAATCTCGGCACCCTCATCTACAGCGTGCTGCCCCACAAGGGCGACGTAAACGTGGACTATGTAGACATTAGGAAGAAGGAGACCCTCATCGAGCGATGGGAGAAGATACGCGCAGACACACGCCGATGGATTGCGTCGTCGCCATTCACCAGCAACGAGGACCGGGCAGCCATGCAATCACTCATGCCGCTCTACGACATCGCCGACTCCCTAATGACGGTCGATCCGGCCAAGCGGCCTTCTCTCTTCCAAGTCAAGCCATTCAAGGTCACAGCGTAGACATAGACAATCAGATACACACATAGGGATAGCTTAATAAATGACCATTCATTTTTATTGCTGTTAACTATGTTCGTGCTCGCTTCGACTCGTCTGCATCGTCGCCGACATCCTCATCCCCCTTGCGCTTTCGTCTGGATCAATGGCGATGATGCCGCGTGTATGACTATGGCTGTGCAGTGATCATCGCCATCCCCCTATATACACATACACCTACCTGGCAAATGCCACTGATCTACTCAAACGGAACGACACACAAAGCATAACCTTGTTGGGCGCCACACGGCGTACGTGGAACACGCTGTAGGTGCCCGGCTTCAATGGCTCTTGCAGTACGGCACCAATGCGCTAATACACAGCCCATGAGCACTTGCTAGATGATCACGCCACCAGCAAGCAGCACTCACCTCGACGACATCGGCTTCTGGGTCGTCGCTCTTGGAGAAGCAGTAGCAGTGCACGGTGGTGTCGAGATGCTCCGGACCATCCTCCGGGTCATCGGCCATGCCAATAAGGATGCCGCGAAATGCATCTACCACGCATGCGCGTGAGCATGAACGATAGTTGTATGCGCACACACACATATATATACAGCCTACGCCGCCTTACCGACAAACTCGATGGCGGTGGCGGGCAGATTCATCGCTACATGCTCGAATGGACGGAATGGCACGCCGGCCTTTCGATCGGCCACGCCCAGATACGTGAAGGATCGGCGGATGAACTCGCGGCCATCGAGGTTGAATGTGTGCAGCGTGTCGGTCTAGTTCACATTACATTGCATTGCATCGCACCGTCGTCGTCGTCATTACTACAATGCATGTCATGCTGCATGGCATGCATAGATGCCCTACCACTTTGTTTAGTTCTCTATTCTCGTTGAGGTACTTGTACGACTCGGGATTCAGATCGTTCGCATAGACAACATTGCCCCTCTTGGCGGCAGGCACGGCAAATGGGCCCACACCGGCAAACACATCGCCTGCACGCGCCATGATAGGCAGCTGTGTCAACGACAGCCAC
>KZ989227.1:0-10307 GCA_003614755.1 Syncephalis pseudoplumigaleata | reverse complement strand
TGGCGTGCGAGGTGCACACGCGACAGAGCCGGGCGCGCATGCCCGACAACTTGCGCGCATCATATGTGCATCGGTGATGGCGGGCGAGCTTTCGCTATGTGCTGCGCTGGCCGCAGGTCATCTTGTACAAAGTCATATGGCGCATAATCGAGCGACAAAGCCAGCCGCATCGACACCCGTGCCCGGATCATGCTTACGTAGCTAGATGATGATGACGACGATGACGATGATGGCTTTATTATGGTTCTATCTTTCTCTCTATCTATTTCCTTCTATGTTTTCATTGCCAATAAAATAATTATTACAAGGCACATACACACATATATATATATATATGTGGTTAGGCAGTGGGCATGCCACATTGCTCGGTCAATGGACCATGCGTCCAGTAGAGTGTGCCTGGAGCGGCCACCATGATGAGTAGGCCTAGGACAATGCTAAGTAGGGCATAGCGATGCGCATCGATCGGGCGTAGCGAGTGCAATTCAACCTATCATTATTATTGTATAGATTAGTGATGTGCATCTGGAGATGGCAATAGACTGACAATGAACGTGGATACCGTCGTGAGACAGCCTAGTCATGGTCATAGTAATTAGCAGGCCATCATTGCTCGCATGTATACATGCATGCTTACCGCAGAATCCATCGGATAATGCTGCTAGGAACATACAGGCCGTCGACGATAGTGCTAGGTGCACATGGCCCACGGAGAATAATGCGGCGAGCACGAGTGTCCCCAGCATATTGGCGAGGAAGGTGCCCCAAGGGAAGCGTGCATTGATAAAGTTGAACGTCGAGAGATAGTAGCGTAGAATGGCACCTAGCCACACCATGCTAAGTAGCTATGCTTGCTAATGCATCAGGGCAATGTGGCCCTTCCTACCTAATGGACCTATGGCACAGGCCACGGTGTAGGAGCGACTACTAGGCACGAAGACGGCCATGAGGATGGCGGCCAGGAGTAGGAGCATGCCCGCTGCGATGAACAGACAATCAAGCCATGTATACGCGGCAAACTCAAAGTAGGCGGTGCGTTGTGTCTTGAGCATGACGGCACGGCCCTGTTCGTCGCGTGGCTCCGTCCACCGACTCATCCTTAGCATACGGCCCCACGTCTGACCGATGGCGAAGGAGGCGGACGATGCGAGCAGGCAGATACAAAGTGTGCCAATGCCCGCCAACACCTAGCAAGCACTAGATCAGTCCACATGCAGATGTAGATGTGTGTGTGTGTGCAAGTATTGTGCCTACATCGTCGAAGGGACTGCGTTCGATGTGTGGCCAGTGATAGAATGACGCGTAGGTCCATAGCATCATACTGGAGAAGGTCGTGATCGAGCCACATAGACCCACGCTAAGACCGACATAGAGGGCACTTGATCTAGCATCATCATCATCATCATCATCATCATTAGTAGATTGGATGGTGGATGGTGGATGGTAGATGATGGTGCCCTTACCGATAGAGAAGACGTGTCTTCCACTCGATGATCGTGCCCATAAGGAGACAGCCGACGCCCTGTGCATAGACACCGGGCAGGACGGGCGCCTGCGTATACGTGTGCAGGGCTATGAGACCGAGACGGGCAGCGGTGCCGAGGACAGAGAAGAAGGTGATGGCGGCGAGGATGGGCAAGGGCGGCTCGGGCACCAGCACCGACACGGTCACAGGCGCATCAGATGGATGCTGATGCTGATGGTCGGCAGGCGACATTGACGATAATGCGCGTGCTGTGCTATGGCTGGCGGATGGTGTTGCGCAGTAGAAGAGGAAGGAGAAGGCGGATGTGTGATGATCACATATCGGCAGAAACAACAGGAACAAATGACGATGAAAGGGAAAAGGACGATGCACCTATCAGCTTATGTACAATGAGAGAGATACTAGCAGCATAGATATGCACCATCCTTCTATGAATATGAGTGCCATGGTCCTATTGGCATTAGGTGCTGCTTGCTCGATGTCTTGTCAAGCATCGATAGATGTATCAATAGTATCACGTGATGGTAGAGAAACGACGTCAGTCTATATCGCCAATGAGGAGATGGCGTGCTGACGCAACACCGTAGCGCGGCCACATCACTGCCATACACAGCATCCGCTTCTTTCACCGCTTCCACCACTTCCACTAGGCAAGACGATCCTACCGTCTCTTCTTTGCTCTATCTCCCCACCTACACTGCCACTATGTTCCTAACCCGTTCCGAATACGACCGCGGCGTCAACACCTTCTCGCCCGAGGGTCGTCTCTTCCAGGTCGAGTATGCCATCGAGGCCATCAAGGTATAGATCCCCTCTATACATGCCCACCCACACTGCCTCCTCTAATCCACTCCGTGGCAGTTGGGTTCCACGGCTATTGGAGTGACGACAAAGGATGGCGTGCTGCTGGCCGTCGAGAAGCGCATTCCCTCGCCGTTGATGGAGCCCGAATCTATCGAAAAGATCCTCGAGATTGACTCGCATCTGGGCTGTGCCATGTCCGGCCTCACCGCCGATAGCCGTATCATTATTGAACATGCGCGCGTAGCATCGCTGGTAGGCACACACACACATGCGCGCGCGTGTACGTGTACTGACCCGTTGTCTTTATATTAGAATCATCGCTTTATCTACGATGAGCCGCTGAAGGTCGAGAGCGTCACGCAATCCGTCTGCGACCTGGCCCTACGGTTTGGCGAGAGCGGCAATGGCGAGGAGCGTATCATGGCAAGTGCAGGGCAGTCAATGTGCATGTGTGTGTGCATGTGTCGCTGACGAGTATGGTGGCTGGCGTAGAGTCGTCCATTTGGTGTGGCACTGTTGATCGCCGGTGTGGACGAGAAAGGCCCGCAACTGTAGGTCATCACATTGCTGCAGCCTTCCTCTTCTTCTTCTTTGTATGATATTGACTTGTCCCATTGTTGTGACCATCTAGCTTCCATGCTGATCCATCGGGTACATTTGTGCAGTATGAGGCAAAGGCCATTGGCAGCGGATCGGAGGGAGCGCAGACGGAGCTGCAGGAGAACTATCGCAAGGTAGGCGTGCGCATGGACATCGACAATGACATGCAGGCTAACCACGTGGGCCATTCACGCTAGGATATGACGCTGGCCGAGGGAGAGACACTTGCCCTTAGCGTGCTCAAGCAGGTCATGGAGGAGAAGCTGAACAAAACGAACGTCGAGATGGCCTCGGTCACCGCAGCCTATGGATTCCACGTGTATCCGGCGGACCAGCTTCAATCGGTTATTGAGCGATTGTAATGAACTAGCCACACACACACATCGTATTGCTTTCTCTACTCCTAGTGTCACCATGATTACATTACAAATAGGATGCATTTTATTGACACGATGGTCCACACGCAAATGGCATGGGATGTGGATAGCATGCTGTAGGACAATAGAGTACTAGTAGTGATAGTAATAACAATCGCTGCCTATGCATGGCGGCCATGCTCGTCCGCTTCTTCGTCCTGCTCGCGTGCCAGTAGCTCGTTCTCGTACATCAACTCGCCCGCAGGCATCGTGCGACTCGATGGCGAGGTGATCGCCGTGTTGTTGGCATCGCGCGCCGGTGAAGGCGCCGATGCCGATGACGATGAGCGCGATCGTTGCGATGCAAGCATGCCTTTGCTCTCGCCCGCCATATCCTCGCTTTCCTCGTCGTACTCGTACTCGTCGTCCTCCTCGCCAAATGCCTCGTACAGCTCGCGTGTTGTCACATAGTGGCGTGCCTGCTGGATGATGCCCTTGTTGCCGCCATGAGCACCATCGTTGAAGTCGGCATCGGCATTCGGATCGAGCGCGTGGAACTCGTAGCCATCGTGGCCGTAGCCATGTCGACGACGCCGTCCGTCGTAGAAGCGCTTCTTGGCCCAGTAGGCGAAGCCGGCCACGGCCAGGGCCAGCACCACGCCAAATGCCGCATAGCCAATGAAGTGGAGGCGGCTCGCCTTGCTGCCCGGGTGTATGCCCACGATGGCTTGGGCATTGGCCGTGCCATTCGTGCTTGGTGCATCGGCCGCTGCTTGCTGCTCGCCCGTGGCCGATGAGGACGACGCGCCATTGTGGCCGGCGATGGTCGTGGTGTCGTTGGTCAACGCGCTGCCCCACCATTTGATCTTCCAATGGTTGACCTGCCCTGTCATTTGCGGGTTGATCTTGTCGCGTACGTTCAGCGTCCATGCACCCAGCGCGGGCTCGTCCCTTGATGGCCAGCGCGTCAATATGGCTGCCTCAACGTGCATGCAGGCCACTTACCAGTGCTTGACGGTCATGAATGTCCAGTTCCTAAATCCATCCTTGCTCTCGTCGTTCTTGCGCATGGCCGATAGCTTCGATACAGTGTTCTGCGGCGACACGAGATACACCTCGACATCGCCTCGTCGCTGGTGCGAGATGTCGGCCGTCACGGTGATGTGCTCGAGACGCTGGAACTGATGCGCGTCCATCTCGGCCTGCGTCAGCACAATGGTGTTGTTGACGCCGTGCTCGCCGTGTGGGATGGTCTGGTTGACGACCGATAGCTTGCTCTCGATGGAGGTTTGCGGATTGACGAGCGTGTGGTTCTTGGCCAGCTCGACAATGCCATACGTGTCGATCTTGCCGAAGCCATGCAGGTTGCTATGCATGAGGCCGACGGCCGTCTTTGACCAGCTGCCATCGTCGAGATTGAACGGGAGCGCCGATCGCACCGTCAAGTGCTGAATGTCGCGCCAGGTCAAATCGGGACTAGTCATCCCCATCATTGTTAATCACAATGGTTTTGCTGTTGCTGGCACTTGCATATGCTTACCGTATGGACAGCACCAAGGCGTAGATGCCCGCCACTAGGGGTGCCGCGGCTGAAGTGCCACCATGACGCGCACTGCATTCGTGCTTGCCATTATCGGTGGTGTACTAGGTCGCACTGATCAGTGACCTGGAAGGAGGATAGTGACAATGTCGATCTGTATACTTACAATAAAGCTGCCGCTGCCACTGCTGTACGTGACCACCATCATCGCCGAGCATGCCTCCGAGTAGTACGGATGGCGGTTGAACCGGTCGATCGCGCCCACAGTGACCGAGTAGATGCTGTTCGTGTAGCCGTCGCAGTTGCAGTGGTCGTCGAACCCGCCGCCATTGCCCGAGGCAAACACAAACACCGTGCCCTTGCCGCCGCGGCCCTTCTTGATGGCATTGACCATGGCGTCCATGACGACGGGATGCGGACCGTCGAGCGACTGGCCATCGTCGGGCGGGCCCCAGCTGCACGAGTAGACGTGATTGTCCTGGTAGCCATAGTTCAGCGAGAGCGCCTCGTCGGCATCGGTGATATCCTTCGACAATATACGGATGCCTGGGCGCCGTAAGCATCATGAACTGCCTTGCCTTGCCTTGCATCGACTTACCGGCCACCTTTGCCTCGTAGGCAATGCCCACGCCGCACACATTATTGCGCACGGCTGCCACCTCGCCTGCACAGCGCGTGCCGTGCACATCCTCCGGCAGGCGTGGCATGGGCAGCTTGACATGGTCGTTGAAGTCGTACGAGCCTTTGGCGAACTAGCAGCATGCGTCGTGTCAGTACGCTCGGTGCCCGCGTGCAGTGCAATGCATGGCACTTACAAAGTTGTCCTTAATGTCCTCGCTCGTGTAGTCGATCCCGTCGTCCACGAGGGCGATCACCACATTCTTGCCGGTGATGCCCTGCTGCCACACGCCCGTGATGTTGATGTCGTTCTTTGGCTGCGCATAGTTGTAGAGATGCCACTGGTTGCGATAGCCCGGATCGTGAATGCCCAGCGCGTCGATGATCGCATCGTGCTCCTTGACATCGTGCGCGATGGGTATGACGCCGCGTCGATGGCGCTTATACGGGAGCTGCAGCGATATATGGTCAATCGACCGCACCGCCTGCTCGGATCGGCGGCCCAGTCGCGTGGTTGGATGCGCGGCTTCGTCGAGCAGTGCGTGGTAGCGCTTCATTACCGAATCCGTGCTGGCGGCCGATGCAATGTCGCGCTTGCTCAGCGATCGCCTGTGCAGATGGGCCAGCGTCGTTGTGTTCTCGCCGAGTCGTGCGAGGAGCGAGCCGGCTGGCCTCGTCGAGCGGGCGGATGCCGGCTGATCGTGTGCCGCACGGAAGAGGTGGTACGAGGCGATCTCGCCCATCGGGCCCACATGCTCGAGGCCGAGTAGCGATGCCACATCCTCGATGTGTGCCTCGGGCAGTGATAGAACATAGTAGCGATGTTGCTGATGATCCATGGAATAGGCGTGCGGATGCTGCTGCTGCTGCATGGATCCCGTCGGCTGCGTCTCCTGCGCCCACGACGACCATGACGACGACGACGATCCAGCGACGGCAGGTGTCGCATCCTGTCGCGGCATGGTTGTCCCTGAAACCTCGTCGCCACTCGGCGGTTGCCATGGGGTGCTTCCGCGCGGTGCGAGAAGGATGGTGCGGTGCGAGCATAGCACGAGCACGGCGGCGATAGCACCGAACACCAGAATAAGGAGGCTCGCCGCTCGATAAAGCTTGCGGGTCGGCTTCGCGGGGCTTGTCGGCCGCCTTCCAGGTGCGTCTTCCAAGGGAGCGCCGTTGCTCAAGCGCGCCCTCCACCAGCGACTTGGCGCTAAACGAGTGGCATGGAACATGGTATCGTGCGTGCGTGCGTGTTGGCTGGCTATGACCGAGACCAGCAACTGCACATAGAGAGAGAGATATCTATTCGTCCCGAGCGATGACTATGAATGAGAACTAGAGAGAGAGAGAGAGAGAGAGCTAATAACGAGGAAAGGAGCACAGGGATAGGCGTGGTAAGCGGTGCTTCAAAGCGACAGAGTGTGGCGGCGCGTTCGACGATATAGTGAGAGCAGCAAGCTATGCAGTGGGGATAGTGCGGGCCTTGCGAACAAGGAGTGGTGCCGGGCGTGCTCGCAACAACAATATGCCGCTGGCCAGAAAGGACACGCGAGGTTGCAAGGACAGTCGCGAACGAGGGATGACAGCGTCTACAAAGACAGTAGATGCGCGACGGGGTCAGTGGCGTGTCGAAGAAGAGTAAGAGAGAGCGACGACGACGGCAGTGATGTATATGTAGGAGTGAGCACAAGAACAAGAAAGAGACGCGTGCATATAGGAGAGGGAGGAGAGCAGCTAAGCATGTATGCAGGAGGTGTAGCTGTTGTAATCGACGTTGTAGATGTCTCACACATGAAATACAATCATCCATTCTAATCTGACCCTATGTGATGACTACGCATTGCATATCATTGAGTCGGCCAATGCAAAGCAGAGATGGGCACAAGCACACGAGATGCAGCTGATTGTCATCGTCGTCACCATCACCCGCACTCCACCAACAAACTAGTCTAGCAGGAAGGCAGCACCATCTACCGGAAGCAGCATCATTGTGCAATGCACCATATGTGCTAGATACTGAATGTCTACGTCATCGGAGATACGACCATGGCAGACGCATTGGTGGTCCATGTCTGGATGTTCGAAGGGCTGTCCGCGCATCGTTGACTCTGTCTTGCTCATGCTCCCTTCCGCTACATGCATGCATAGACCAATTAGCGGTGTGCCCTCATCCGTAGAATGCACGGGTTCATCGTAGGACGATAGAGCTGACAATGGCACCGCGTGGAGATCATCTCATTGGTGTTCATCGGTGCAATGACGATATCCACAGGCGACACTGCCATGTGCAAGCATGCTGACTGGTCCATGGCCATAGAGTAGCAGCATGTCGCTCCTTCCACGGCATAGCATGCCATGGTTCGCCATAGATATAAATAAATCGCCACTTGCCGCTGCAACTAGTCATCCTCCTCCCGCTCCATCTGCTCTATTGTCTATCACTAATATCATCACTAATACCATTGCTGTCTATACACTTCCATATAATTTGTCCATCTGTACATCTACTAGTCTACTGACACCATGAAGTTCTCCATCGCCACTGTGGCCATTGTTGTGGCTGCCCTCGCCAGTGCTGCTGCGGCCGGCGTGCCGAATCGATTGGGCCGTCGCAGTCCCTTCCCCCATAACAAGGGTGGCGAGGCCGCGCTCGACAGGGATGACACGCCCGCCGGCGAGATAGACCATTTCCGCATGCTCTTGAAGGAGGAATGCCGCAAGGACTACAAGGGCTACTGCGAGAAGGTCAGCAAGCTTAAGGCAAGCAAGGATCCCACGACGAAGGCGCATCATAAAAAGTTCCAGTACTACTGCGAGAAGAAGGAGATTGCATCAAAGTGCTGCCAGTGTCCGCCGCACCATTAGATTGCGCGATAGACGGGTGCGAGGCTTCTCCCGCGAGCAAGCCGCCCGAATAAACACACATCCGCCGTGCTGCATTGGCCATAGCGTACAGGTTTATTCCCACCATAACATGCAAGTATCGTGTCGTGTACAAATAGTATATGTGTTCTATCGCCGGCTATTGCAGGAGCATTGTGGCGCGCTGTGCATAAACATGCGACATGACGTCCTTCTTCGTGATCAATCCTAGAAGGCGGCCTTGCTCGGTGACGAGCACAAATCGCAATCCCTACATAGCACAATGTCCATCGGATTACCATCTGCCCGTGCCTACCGAAGCAGCAGCAGCAGCGCAGCATCCATTGCCCTACCATTTTGGTAAACATATCGACCACCGACGACATAGGGAAGTTGGGCTTGACCGTCAATGGCGTCTAGGAGCATGGTGTTAGGGACGGCGCGGTGCACCCAGCCTACGCGCCGACTAGCCCATGCATACCTCGTTGATCCACTGGTAAAAGTTGACGCCGTCGGTCGCGCCATCATCGTTGGCAAAGCTGCAGGGGAGATCGCCGACTGCCTCGTATTGGCCATGGCACAGATCTAGGCAATGATCGCAATGTCAGTATGTGCATGTCTCTCTCTGATCCACGTGGCACATGCCTAATGCCGTCTTGAGATCGCCTCGGGTGATGTAGCCGACGAGCTTCATGTCCTGGATGGACCGCACAATGGGAAAGCCGTTGTATTCGGTCGACTCCAGCAGATCCTCTAGTTGATGCATGCATCAGCATGGCATGATGCATGCCTTGCTAAGCACCATCAATGCTGGCCTCGATGCTTACCTATCTCCTGGAGAACATGGCCGCGCTCGAATAGCACGACCAGATCCTCCATCCGCGTCATCACCCGCTCGGCAGGCCTGTCCGCGTGGAGGCTCTCGTCGCTGGTGTCGTCGAGGTACGGATAGCCCTTGAGGCGGATGATGGCATCGTCGAGCCCGCCCTCGTCAAAGGCGTCGCCCACCCATTTGCTAATCATCACTATGCGTGCGCGCGGATGAGCCAACCATGCATACGCAGCACGACAGCACTTACCGGCCACCATGATGGGAAGCACATAGGTGAGGGCGCCCGTCAGTTCAAACATGATGACCGCCAAGGACACTGACGGTGCATGGATCATATCAGCATCCGCCCTGGTCACTGCTGCGACTGATGCGGCAGGCCTGCCATCCTACCTGTCATGCGCGTGATGCCGCCAAGTACCGCCGCCGCACCCACGAGTGCATACGTGCCGGGTGTGATGCAGGAGATGTCGGGCGGGCAGCTCGAGAAGAACCACGACGTCGGGTAATTCCTGGGCATATCGTGTCAGCCGCGCTATCATCATCGGCATCGCCTTCACTACTTACTGTTGCCATGCCTGCACCAGCATGCCGAGTGCCCGGCCGAAGCAGGCGCCGATGGCCATCGACGGCATGTAGACGCCCGATGGCACGGGCAAGCCCACCGCCAGGATGGTCAGGAAGATCTTGGCCATGCCCGCCAGGATGAGCAGGCCGGCCGTCGAGGCAACCTCGTTCTGGCTGCCACGCCCGTGAGTACAGTGGCGAGGGAGGATCGCCGATGCATGCTGCTTACTCGCACAGTCCTTGAAAGTCGCCGGCCGAGCATTCCTGGAAGAGATACGACACGAGCTCGGCCGTGTCCACACTAGCAGGCAGCATCGTTGGCATCAATGGCATACGGGCAATGGCATCACCTACCGCATGAATATGTTCAGGAAGCTAATGACCGCCGTCACCAATGCGACAATGACCGTCTCCGACACGGCCAGGCCGCGCAGGCTTAGATGCTCCCGTGCACCCATGAGCAGCAGGCTCATGCGATTGAAGAAGGCGCCCAGCAGGCCCTGCACAGCCGCGATACTTAGCCTGCATGCAATGCGCGCACACACACACACATCCCGTGCAAGCACCTACGCCGAGAATGCCGAGCAGGCAAAAGAAGACCATCTCAAAGTTGTGCCACACGCGATCGTACGATACTTGGAAGAGCAC
>KZ989226.1:0-14587 GCA_003614755.1 Syncephalis pseudoplumigaleata | reverse complement strand
ACTGCCGCCGTCACCATGGATCAAGCGCTCCTTCGTCATGCGACACGCGTCTGTCCCTTCCTGCACCGCACGCCGATCGGTGCGCTGCGTCAAATGTCGACCATGTCCGCCAGCACCAAGAGCGCCAGCAGCACGAGCAGCACCGGCACCGGCACCAGCGGTCTCCTGGCCAAAGCACGCCAGTGCCCGGTGATGCGTGACGCGGTTGTTGCGCGCTCGACCACCAAGCGCACGCTCCACACGACGTCCCGACGTCCATTGGCAACCACCACGGATCCACAGGACATTGCCGGCTCGCTTCCGTCCAAGGCATCGTCGCCATCGTCGTCCGCCACTGCCGCTGCCGCTGCCGCCCCTTCGGATAGCTTCGACTACGAGCAGCTCTACCAGCAGGAGCTCGACAAGAAGCACCAGGACAAGAGCTATCGCTACTTTAATAATATCAACCGCCTGGCGCACCGCTTCCCCAAGGCGCACACGGCCAATGCCAGCGACGAGGTGACCGTGTGGTGCAGCAACGACTACCTGGGCATGGGCCGCCATCCGGAGGTCATCGAGACGATGAAGCAGACGCTCGATCGCTACGGCGCCGGTGCCGGCGGCACGCGCAACATCGCCGGCAATGGCGCGCTGCACCTTGCCCTCGAGCAGGAGCTGGCCCATCTGCACAGGAAGCCGGCCGCCCTGCTGTTCAGCTCGTGCTACGTCGCCAACGACGCCACGCTGAGCACGCTCGCCTCCAAGCTGCCCGGCTGCATCATCTACTCGGACGAGCTCAACCACGCCTCGATGATCCAGGGCATCCGCCACTCGGGCGCGCAGAAACGCATCTTCCGCCACAACGACCTCGCCCACCTCGAGTCGCTGCTGGCCGAGGCGCCCGCGAACACGCCCAAGATCGTCGCCTTCGAGAGCGTCTACTCGATGAGCGGCTCCGTGTCGCCCATCCACGAGATCTGCAAGCTCGCCAAGAAGTACGGCGCGATCACCTTCCTCGACGAGGTGCACGCCGTGGGCATGTACGGCCCGCGCGGTGCCGGTGTCGCCGAGCATCTCGAGTTCGAGGCGAACGCGGCCACCGACCTGCCCGTGGCCAAGTCGGCCGTCGCCGAGGTCGACATCGTCACCGCCACGCTCGGCAAGGCCTACGGCGTCGTGGGCGGCTATGTGGCCGGATCGGCCGCGCTGGTCGACATGCTGCGCAGCTACGCGCCCGGCTTCATCTTCACGACGTCGCTGCCGCCGGTCGTGGCGGCCGGTGCCCTCGCGAGCGTCCGCTACCTGCGCGCGTCGCAGCAGGAGCGCTACGGCCAGCAGATGAACACGCGCCAGCTCAAGCAGCGCCTCGCCGACCTGGGCATTCCCGTGGTGCCGAACCCGTCGCACATCGTGCCCGTCCTCGTGGGCGATGCCGCCCTCTCCAAGGCGGCCAGCGACCTGTTGCTCACGCAGCACAAGATCTATGTACAAAGCATCAACCACCCGACGGTGCCGCGCGGCGAGGAGCGTCTGCGCATCACGCCCACGCCCGGCCACACCGGCGCCATGATGGACCATCTCGTCGATGCGCTCGAGTCGGTCTGGCGCGAGCTGAAGCTGATGCGCGTGTCGGACTGGGCCAAGATGGGCGGCCGCGCCGGTGTCGGTGTCGAGCACAACGGCGTGGCGCCAGTCTGGACGGATGCCCAGCTGAAGGCGGCGGCGATGACGACGGCAGGCAAGCCGCGCGATGCCATGCTCAACGAGGCCATCCTCAACCATAATGGCGCGATCGAAGCGCGTAATGCGGTGCCTATTCGCGTCTGATAGTTGCAACACCAGATGCATCAGCTGCTGCGATAGTTGCAGTAGGCAGTAAGGCTTATTCATGGACAGCTATTGTTTATAGGAATAAATTGCTTCATTTGATTCGTAGTCTATGGATGATGAATGGACCGCTTGTTATGGAAGTAGCTTCAAATGGTTCTCCATGGGATATGGCTGCCGTATATGGATGGCAATTACTTGTTTGGCCATGCTGCTGCTGGCTAGTTTGTTCGCGCCTCGAAGGCATGCCGGGATGGTGCCATTCTTTTCCCGCTCTCTTTCCTTTTCTACCTGGCAAGGCATAGCGGAATGATAGTGGTGCAACCGGGCGATTGCTACCATCATCATTTGCAGGCGAACACTAGAAGAACGACATGCCAATAATGCACCTATTGATTACGCTCCTCTGCATCTTGCTTATTGATGTGGTGGCATGCAGCAATGCAACGACACTAGCATCCACGAATTCAGCCATCCTGCACCATCACAATCGACGTGCAGCAACGAGTGCAAAGCAGCATCTTCACGGCATTGCCCTTACCGATGTCCATACTGCCACCGGTGTCAGCATACTCCAGTCGCAGCAACTCCATGGTAGCGGCATCAAGATCGGCATAGTCGACAGCGGCATCGACTACGAGCATCCGGCACTGGGCGGCTGTTTCGGTAAGGGCTGTTGCGTCGCACATGGCCACGACTTGGTCGGCGACGCATACGACGGCAAAAACAAGCCCGTGCCAAGCGAGCGCCCACCGAGGGACTGCATGGGCCACGGCACACAGGTGGCGGGCATCATTGCCGCGGACAGCCCGTCCATCCAGGGCGTGGCACCGGCGGCCATCCTGGGCGCCTACCGCGTCATAGGATGCACCGGTGTGACGAGCGGCCACCTGCTGAGGAAGGCGATTGTGCTCGCGGCCAAGGAGGGCATGGACATCATCAGTCTGTCGGTGGGGCGGCGCGTCCTTGCCCCGAAGCAGATGCTCGTCGATGTGGTCGAGCGTGCCTCCCATCTGGGCGTCATCGTGGTGGGCAGCGTCGGCGCCAACGACGGCAGCACCATGTGGTATGCAGAAACACCGGCGATCACGCCTCAGGTCATGTCGATCGGTATGGCGAAGGTCGTCCCCGACTACTCGGCATGGTTTGTAGCGAGACATCGATCGCCGATCCGCGTGCCCTACACGACACCGTGCATTGCGATGCAGCATCGGCTTGGTCTGCACGGCGCGGCATTGCGCACTGCCGCCATGGAAACAAGGCATGCGTGCCGATTCGACGGCGATGTACGCGGCAAGGTAGTCGTGCTGCTGCAGTACGACTGTGCCTTGCCGCTCCTGCTAAGCACTGCCCGCGATGCCGGTGCGATTGGTGTCGTGGCCACCGAGCCCTACCAGCAAGCGCGCGACATGCACTGCCGCCTGCCTTTATTTACCATTAGCGCGGCTTATGCGCAGGTGATGCGCCATCTGCTTACGACCGATGCCGCGCTGCAGCTCGACTTCCAGCATGATGCGGGGGAAATATACCCGCTAGCCAAGTTCCAAGCGAGCACCTCCGTCAACTGGGGCCCGACGCCGCAGCTGCGACTGAGCCCGCATCTGCTGGCACCCGGCCACCACGTCATCACCACCAACGTGTCGAGTGTATCCGAGCTGACGACGGCCACAGGCACCTCATTCTCGACGCCCTATGTCGCCGGATCGATCGCGCTATTCCTCGAGGCGCGACAGCTACGGCGCACAAGCAAGGAGCGGGCCGGGCACGGCGACTATCGGGACTATCCGGCGATCGTGCACGCGGCCTTCCTCAACACGGCCACGCCCTTGCTGGAGGCCGGTCCATTCGCGGCATCCGTGGCCAGTCAGGGCGCTGGTGCCGTCAACTGTTTCCGCGCGGTCCACGAGCGCACGAGTGTTGTGCCGCCGGTCATCGAGCTCGGTGACTACTACTCGGCCAGGCTGCCTGGACGCGTCAAGACATTCGCCCTATCCATTACGAATGGCGATTCCGTCGACAAGCGATACCATCTCTCGCATCGCGCGTCCAAGTCGATACGCGGCTTCGACGACAAGCACGCGCTACAATTCCCGCCGGAGCACAGTGCCGTGCATGCCACGGTCAAGTTCCACGAGAACAACATCGTCGTGCCCAAGCATGCAACGAGAAGCGTCACGGTAAGCATCACCGAGCCGTACAGGCTGCCATACCGGCAGAACTGGCTCTACACCGGCTACATCGCCGTGGATCCCAGTCCCGGTCCGGCGAGGGCGGTATCGGCGCAGGCGGTGCATGTGCCATATCTCGGGCTTAAAGGCGACATTGGCACCATTAGCAGCTTGCTTAAGCAGGCAAGAAAGCAACAAGCAACGCCTGTCTAGCATGTCCGACGTGTGCATCGTTTGTCGCCGAGCATTGATGCTAGCGAGAGGAGCGTATGCATTGTTTATTACACGAGGCAGCCAATAGAGACCATGCCAGCATTCATTATACACACATGTACACATGTACATGCACACATCATCTAATATGAATATCTTTTTTGTCAATAAGCCAAATGGGGCCAATACAGTTGACAAAGGAATGCTGGGCGTCTATTCCCAGCGTATATCTAAAGCAAAGAAACAACAACAAGAAGGATTAGGTGCAGCAAATAGATAGATGGATAGATATCAAGCAACGGAGGAAAGAGTAAGTAACAAGAAAAAGGAACAAACACAGCATGTGAAGCGATACAATGAAAATGTCAAATGGTAACAGGATGCGTCGTCGTCAGCGTGCCTAGTTTCTTAGGAAGACATAGGCGAATAGAACTAGCGTAGACGATGCAGACATTAGCATGCTGCTTGGCCATCGATGCATGGGACGCGTGCACTTACAGCATGTCACCTCGCTGCCCGTCGATGTCTTCGTCATGGCGTACGAGCAGGAGATCCGCTCTTCAAAGTGGATGGGCGTCTTCACGTTGAGCACGAGCGGCTCCACGTCCAGCTTGATGACGTAGGTTCTATCGGAGTGCATGCATGCACGCATGAGCAGGATACTTGGCGCGCACACGAGCCTTGCTTACTGGGACAGTCTAGTAATAAAGTACTCGTCGTCCTGCTGCTCGATCTCAAACACTGCGCGTGCACACACACGCATCGCTGCAGTTAGCATGCATGCCACACGCCAATCATCCTAGCCACCCACATGGCTCGCCCGTCCGTGCGATGCTCGAACCGTCTTGGCTGCTCTTCTCTGGCAGTGCTGGCATTAGCACCATTCATTGCTGCTGCTGCCGCTGCTGCCTCGCTGTCTACTTACTGCGGTTCATGCAGATCGTGACCTTGGGATCAGTCAAATACCAAGTGACCGATTTGTCGCCAATGGTGCGTAGACAGCCCCATGGCATCTGGTGGCCATCAGACTGCTGCCGCGTCGGCCAAGGCATTGCACATAGCAAGCATGGTTAGTTAGGATGAAGCATACTCAAGTGGGAGGAAGGGATCACCCACAGGTGAATCTTCATCGGGGCGAGGCTGCTGCTGCTCTTGCTGCTCTCGCCGATTGCTGCGAAGCATGGCAACTGCTGGATCCGAGTGGGGCATGGTCGGCACGTGGAATGTCGCATTGACGCCCGTCTAGTTGGATCAGAGAAGGCAGCATGGTCAGTATCAATGGCCGTCATGCATGGATCGAGTGCCATGCCGAATACTTACGGTCATGGGCTGCGACGACGAAATGGCCGAGGGCGGGAGACTCGATGAAGTGTCCGTGAATCTGAAGCCAATGGCTGCACACACCCACACACATACATGGACAGACACAATGCATACATGCTCAGCTCGACTGGCCATGCCGTACTGCTTAGCGGCAGCAGCTGCGGTGCACTTACGCTCTTTGCTATTCCCCTTGTTGGGCGTGAAGGCAAGCATGTCGCCATGCCGCAGGCGCACGGGCATGTTGAGGACGATCGGCTGTTTGTTGCGGTGGCAGATGGTTTTGCTATGTGTGGCGGCAGTCCATTAGCGCGTGCTGCACTGCACTGCACTGCACTGCATCGTCGACTTACTTGCTGGCCGTAAGGTAGGTGCAATAGTTGTCGTGCTCGATCGTGCACTGGAAGCCGGCAAAGTACTCCTTGCTCAGCGAGATGTCGGACGCTAGACGCGCGCAGACATCGCCTGTTAGCAGGCGTGCCCATCCACACACGCCATCCATGCTTACATCGATGATCGCCAATGTGGATCGTGGGCTTGTTCAGCAGGAACACGTCCTTGCCATCGGCAATGCCGTCGATGAGCCTGAGCTCGCCCCAGCAGTGAGGCGTGTCGTCGCGTCTTGCACTGATATGCGTGCGCTTCATGCCTCGCTCGATATCCTCGCCGGCCGACGACGTCTTGACGGTGTCTACACGCAGGCTTAGCCCAACTGCCCTGCCCATCCTCCTCCCTCCTCCCTTACCTCTTGCTTTGCGCTTTCGATCCTCGAGCTTTTCCTGCAACGTGTGGCCATCATCATCATCATCATCATCATCATCATCATTTAGCTGGCTGCATCGAATGGCTAGTTGTGCCACCCACATGGAACACCGGATGCTTGAGCACATCGCCAATCGACAGTCGCTCGTCCGGCTTCAGTTTCAGCGTGCCGGCAATAATGGGACGCACTGCACCAGACCGTGCGGCATGTTAGACCGCCGACAGTCGTGCATTGGATGCTCGCCCATCAGGCTCACCTTTCTCCGGCACACTGATATCGTTCGCTGTGATCTTGCCAATGCGCAGGCCTTCCGCGAGTGCGATATCGATGCATCTCATGTCCATCCTGGTGAGGGGGGGAATTAGCTACGGTGAGTGCATGGCGCGGATGCCACCTACAGCTCCACTAGCAACAAGCCAAGCGACCAGATATCTACAGCACCATCGGCCGAGCCATTAGCCTCATGGCCACACTGCCTGCACACGGCCGGTCACCCACCCACACTGCTCGTGTAGTTGCCCTTCTCGTTGCGAAGCGAATCGGTGAATATCTCGGGTGCCGCGTATAGCTTCGTGCCACACATGGTACGGGCGCTTTCGAACATGTCGATGTGCTTGGCCACACCTATGCCACAGCATGTATGCATGCACACATCGTCGTCATTGTTACTACATGCATCGACACGTGTGCACGCCTGCTCCTTACCGAGATCGGCGATCTTGACCACCACAGGCTCGGTGTCGGTCAGCAGGATGTTCTACGAGCATGGTGAGCATGGCTCATTCTCCCTGTGCGCACCATGCATGTCCATCTACCTGTGGCTTGAGATCGCGATGGATCACATTCTGGCCGTGCAGATACTAATGGCGATGGTGAGGCACATCGGTTAGAATGGACTACCATGCCAGCAACATCGTCGATGCTTACCGCGAGCCCTTCGCATATCTGCCGGAAATACGAGACGCGCGTCGTCTCCGAGATGTACTCCTCGCGGCCATACAGGCTATCGAGCGTGCCTCCCCGCATGAACTCGAGGATGTAAACTGCGGTGTCGGCAAAGTCAAGGTACCGGTAGAACTTGACGATGTTGGGCTGTCCGTGCAGTTCGTTAGCCGGGGGCGCGCATCGGCGACAAGCATGCATCGCCTACATGATCCAGATTCTTCCAGACATTGACCTAGCGCATGTGTGCATGCAGTGCATCTATTAGCAGATGCCGTCTCGTGTGGCGATGTCTACGCCGGCAGGATGTACCTCTCGCTTAATGGCCGTGCGTAGAAAGTTCTCGGACAGGATGTTGATCTTGATGATCTTGCAGGCATATATCGCTCCTACACCATGCACAGATGCAGCCATGAGCCATGGATACTCCTGCCACCATCGCCGCTGGACATTACTTGTCTTCTTTTCCTGCACCTTGATTACCGTAGCAAACGAGCCGCTGGATCATTGGTTATTCGAGGTAGGCCATGCCATGCCATGCCACGCCATGCACCCCTTCTACTTACTTGCCGGCTTCCGAGATCAGGTGGAACTCCTCCTTCAACTGGTGCGGCACCTAATGCATGGCGCATAAGCAAGCACGCCTGACTCGACAGCCTGTGCACCTACAATTCTATCCGAGAACCTGTCCGTGTGGAGTAGTGGCCGAATAAAGCACTGCAGCGGTGGCATCGACGGTTGTCTGCGCAGATCCACTGGACAGTAGCATGCTCGCTAAGCATGTCCCTCGCCTCTCATGCGCACTACTAGCACTTACGCATGGGATCCGAGAAGGTGACGCACGTGTCGTCCAGCACCACTCGATCCTGGTAGAAAGACACGCGATCCTTGTAGTTCAGATAGACGTCTTGTTCGCTGGACGTGCGCGTTAGCATGGCATCAGGACAGGCAGGCGGGCATTCGACCAGCCGGCCACACACCTTAGATTCGTAAGCATGATGATATCGAAGCCATCCGACCGTGAAGCCCGATGCGACTGGACACATAGGCAGGATGATGAGGATGAGGATGGTGGGCGAGGGCCATCCACACCATGTCCATGCTTACCAGGGTCAGCCGGAATGTCACATTAGCAAGTGCCGGATCGCCGGACGCGTCGATGACGAGATTGGCGTCGGCATTCGCGCCAATGTACACGCCCTTCTCGAGATCGTCGACCGTCGCGCTGTACTCGACATCGGGCTTGTGGGCATACTGGAGCGTGATTATGGCCAGCACGCGGCCGCCTTTGCTTTCTCGCCGCTCTTCGCCGTAGAGGAGCTCGTCGATGTTTGCGCTCAGCTCGCTTGCACTCAGGCTGTAGCGATGCTGGTTCGTGCGCGCGGAGGGCTGGCGGGCGAGATTGGCATCGGACGGCGCCGAGTACAGCTGCGTTGCTTGCGTGTCGTCGTCCATCGGATGATGTGCTATGGCGGTCGATCAATGTGGTCGGTGCTCTTTTGCTTATTGCTATCTTTACTGATACGTGTATGGCGATCTACTGCCGATAACCATCATACATAGAGTGGATTGGAGGGAAGGAGGAGCAGCAGCAGCAGCAGGGATAGTGTTAGACCAGCTGTGCTTTACGCCGTATTGACCATGAACCCTTTATAACGAAGCATCCGCACATACACATATACACACATAGAGAGGGAGAGGGAGAGGGAGAGGGAGAGGAGATGGCAGCTGTACTGAGGACCACTCCACCCAGTTGGCCTACCTAATGGTAGCAACCGCTGTATGGCTGCGCACGCTACACTGCACGACTGCCTTGTATTTACGGATATGGTTAGACTGTGTTGGTAGGGAAACCCCGACGAGAGCGAGGCAAAGACCGAAGCAGCAAAGCGTGAGCAAGGATCAGCTGCCGTTCATATAGTCAGGCTGGAACAACAACAACAAGAATAGAAACAACAAGAATGGAAACACAGAAGCACAGCGTGCAGGTATGGCTGTATGGAAGGCACCGACAGAGGAGCGGAGCAAGAAGACACGGCGGGATGCGAGCGGAATGTAGAAGCGCTGCCGTCAAGAAACAAAGCGTAGTATGGGTGTGTGTGTGTGGGTGTGGATATAGAGCAAGCGAACGAGAAGGAATAGGAGAGAAAAAGAATGGTGTGTGTATGGGTGTGTGTGCAATACTTTTCTAACCAACCATTAAACCAATCGACTTTCTTCAGAGGATCACACTGGAATGGTACCAATGATCTTCTAATGGGTGTGTGTGTGTAAGCACGAAGGACGAGAGAGAGAGAGCGCAAAGGACAGCCGTCAGAGGATTGGCGCCCACCTGACTTTGTAGCAAGCGTGGTGGAGAGGCGGTTCGATGATCCCAGCAACTGCCCTATGATTAGCACGCCACGTTGTTATTGATCGAATGTTATCTCGCCATTGGACATGTTATCCACGCTAGCATGGCTTCGTAGGCAGTTTCATTGCTTTGCTCGAATGGCATCGTCCATGCCGGCCATTAGAGGTGCTTGTGGAGGAGGAGAAGAAAGAAGAGGAGTAGAAAAGGGGCAGGCGGGGATGGTCGCGCACGGATCGAGTGCGACGAGAGAAGCAGCCATACTCGAATGATCTTTGTCATTCTACGGTAATAGAAGCGGCAACAGCAGCAGCAAACGATCCATGCCGATGGTCACCAAGTGATGGTGCAAGGGGGCAGGCGTAGGTATATGTCGTGGCTGCCACTGCCACTGCTCGTTCGTGTATGGCCTGCCCTTCCACACGATACATACTGCGCGCAAGCCGCTTTGTCCACCACGCAGACGACATATACGGATGGCCAGTCAAAAGTGTGACTGTGTTCTCCATGTCCTCCCTATCCGGAAAAAGAACAAGCAAAACCAACCAGCATGGCCTATGCTACGTGCCACTGCATCCATCGCGCCATGGACATGCACACCACCACTCGCATCGCTGCCATCCCGACGATGCCCCCCTGATGCCATTGGCAGACCGCAGCCACAGCGGTTGCAGCAGTCGCAGTTGCTACTTACCGGTCGAGCAGGGCTGTGTGCTTCTAGTTAAATACAACTCGTGTAGCAGCAGGCGGAGGGAGTAGAATGGGTGGGCTCCGCGTGCATCGCATGTACGCAATATCTGTTTCTTTTATCTCTCGAGCAAGGGATGCAGCTGGACCGACTGCAGCTAGTGGCGATAAAAGGAGGCAAGCATCGTGTGTCTGTACAGGCAGGCGGGCTGTAGTGCGGTTGGCAGTATTCGCTCGTTGGCTCGCGCACCATCATCATCGGCCAATGTTCCTTGTTGGCCGCAATGCCTCTACAGTAGGTCATATAGTAAACAATGACAGCAGCAGCATTAGAGTGCGCAAATGCGCGGCCACACTATTATTGGCCATATCGTTCATTCAGGAGCTTTGCATCATGACAGCCATGATGTCGGCAACAAAAGGGGAGGCTCATGGATGTGCACGACCGATGCCCGCGTAGAGCGAGTGATGTGAACACCGGCAGCTCGTCTCGCGGGACATAATCATATACTGTTTTATTGGAGATAGTAATAGATAGTAATAGATAATGGTCGTCAGTCCACGCAACATAGACCGCTATGGCGAGGTATAGACACGGTCCAGGCGCATCTTTAGCCGTTCCACTTCTCGCTCCAATCTGTGCACATGCCAGATGGTTAGTGCCTATGCCACGCTGGAAGCAGATGCGCTTGCTCGCCGAGTACTTACCGTGCTGCACGCTCCTTCTGCTCGTTGGCCTCCCGTTCCGCGCGGCGTTTCGCCAGCTGCAGCGCGCCTTCGGATGTTTCCTAGCACATAAAAAATAAACATCATGGTCATCGCCATCCACCTCCCCCCGCTTGACTTACCAGCTCCTCGAGCTGTGTTCGCGTGCGTCCCAGTCGCTGCTCGAGTTTCTCCAGCTCTTCCCGGCCACGCTCCTTGGCCTTTTCGCTCTCGGCGAGCTGGAACTGCAGGTCTCGTACCATCCGGTCGGTCTTGCGCGCCGATCGCAGTGTCTCGTTGCGGAGACGCGCCTCGGTCTCGAGCTGGAATGTGATCGACTCGGCGCGCGTCTCCACCCGCTGCGGCCGCATCGTCATGCTGCCCGTCTCGAGCTCGACAATGCGCAGGTTCAGCTCCTTCGTCTGGTTCTCGAGCGTCACCTTGGCGCGGAGCAGCTCCTTGTTGAGCTCGCGCTCCTTCAGCATCTCGGCATTGGCGGTCGCGGCCGCTGCCTCGCTCTTCTTCAGTCGCGCCGTCGCCTCGGCCACCGCCGCCTGCTGCTGCTCGAGCAGCTCGCGCAGATGCGCCGCCTCGTGGTCCCGCTCCGTGAGTGACTTCTCGACCGCCTCGCGTCCCATGTGCACCGTGTTGTAGCTGTTGCCGATCTCGTCGAGGCGCTGCTGCAGATGCTTCTTGGCCTTCTCCGCCAGCTCGCGCTTGGCCTCCGACTCCTCCAGCTGCAGGCGCGTGTCGCCCAGCTGCGAGCGCAGCGTGCTCAGCTGGCCCTGCAGCTCGTCGCGCTGCACCACCGCCTCGTCGTGCGTGCGCTCCAGCTCCGCTAGACGCGTCTCCGCCTTGACGCGCTCCTTCTGCATGGACGCCGCATTGAGCTCGGCCGACTCGAGGCGGTTGTGCAGTTCGTCGATCTCGCCCTCGAGGTCGTGCTGCATCTCGCGCATGTTCACGAGCGTCGACCGCTCGCGCTCCAGCTCCTCGGTCAGCGTCTTCAGCTCGTTTTGGTACATCGTGCGCATCGCCTCCGTGTTCGTGTCCTTCTCGTCGAGCTCCTTCTGCAGCTGGATGATGCCCTCCTCGACCTCTTGCTGCAGCCGGTCGCGAATGGCATTGAGGTCGGCCAGCGCGATGGCGTCGTCGTCGATGCGGTCCTGCAGCTGCATGGCCTTCTCCTCGAGGGCGCGCGCACGATCCTCGGCCACCTGGCGATCGGCGAGCGCCTTGCGCATCGACTCCTCCGTATCCCTGAGCTGCTGCTGCACGTACGCCTCGCTCTTCTCTGCGCGCGACCGCGCCAGCTCCGCCTCCTCCATGCGCGTCATAATCGACTCGATCTTGTCGCGATAGACCTTGACCGAGTCGGCCATCTCCGCCGACTTGACCATCTCGACGTCGAGGTGAAGACGCAGCTCCGTAAGCTCGGCCGCCAGCTTCTGTCGCGCCGCCGACTCCTCGCCCTTGGCCACGATCTCCGTCTCGAGCGAGGCCTTGAGCGTCGACGTCTCCTCGAGCAGCTCGTTTCGCTGTCGCTCCAGTGTCGCGGCCTCGCGTCGCTGGTCCTCGAGCTCCTGCTGCGCCAGCTTCTGCGCCACAAGCAGCGCGCGCTTCGACTCCTCGAGCTTCTCCAGCTGCGCAGCATACTCGGACGCGTCCTGCCCGCCCACATTGTTGAACTGCATGCTGCTGCGCGTCGCCTCGAGTTCCGCGCGCGCCTCTTCTTCGCGCGCAAGCTGCTCGCGCAGTCGGTTCAGCTCCGTGTTCAGCCGGTCGTTCGACTCTTGCAGCGCGGCGCGCGACTGGCCATCGTCCAGCTCGGCCTGGAGGTCGGCCACGCGCATTTCCAGCTGCTTGCGCGCCCGCTCGTTCGCATCGAGCTGCGTCTCGAGCTGCTCGAGCTCGCTCTGCAGCGTGTTCGACTTGCGCTCGTGCCGACGCGCCAGCTCCTCGAAGTTGCGCCGCGCCACTTCCTCCTCCTCGAGCCGCTCGCGCAGTCCGCGCAGCGTGGCCTCCGTGAGCTGCTTCGCCTTCTCGAGGTCGGATTTCGAGCGGATGGACAGGTCGGCCGCCGAGGTCACGTCCTCCAGCTGCTCCTCGAGCTTCTTCTTCGCCTGCAGCAGCTCCTCCTTCATGGCCACCTCCGCGTCGAGCCGCTCGCCGAGCGAGTTGACCTCCTTGAGCAGCAGTCGCCGCGTCTCCTCGAGCTGGCTGTCGCGCGTGAGCTTGTCCGACTCGAACAGCTTCTGCTGCTCGACCGCGCGCGCCTCGAGCTCATGGCGCGCCTCCTCCGACCTGCGCCGCGCGGCCTCCTCCTCGACGAGACGTGCGCGCAGCTCGGCAATGTCGTTCTCGAGACGGCGCTTCACCTTCTCAACCTCGATCTTGTTCTGGCCGCCATCGCTCATCTCGTCGATGAGCCCGCGGAGCTCCGACTCGAGCTCGGCCTTGGCGCGGCGCACCGTCATCAGCTGCTGCTCCTTCTCCTCGAGCTGCCCCTGCAGCGTCTCCATCGCCGACTGCATCTTGCGCACGCCCGAGTCGGCCAGCTCGCGGGCCTGGCGCTCGGCCGACAGCTGCTCGTTGGTGCTCGCCAGCTGCGACTCGATCTGCTTGACGATCTTCTCGGCGGCGCGCGCCACACTATGCTCGCGCTCGATCTCGTGGCGCAGATCCTCCGCCTCCGACGTGAGCCGGATGCGCGTCTTCTCGAGCATCTCGCACTGGCGCTCCAGTTCGCCGTGGCGTTCGAGCAGCTCGCCGTGCTCGCGCTCCAGCCGGCGCTTCGCCTCCTCCAGGTCGCCGCTCCGGTCCTTCATCTCCGACGAGAAGCGCGCGTTCAGGTTGTCGTACTCGACCGTCTTGGCGGCCAGGCGCTGGTACACCTCCGCGCGCGTCGTCTCCTCCTCCTCGAGCCGCGCCTGCAGGTCGGCCACCTCGATCGCCAGCTTCTTCTTCATCGTCTCGAGCGAGCTGCGGCGGCGCGTCTCGTCCTCGAGCTCGTTGCGCGCCGACTCGAGCTGCTTCTGCAGCGAGTTGCGCTCGCGCTCCAGCCGGCCGACGATCGACTCGTTCTCGTCGTTGCGCGCATTGAGCATGATGTACTGCTGCTCGTGGTGCTCCTTCGCCTGGCGCGTCTCCGTCAGCTGCGTCTCCAGCTGGCCGATGCGGTCGTTGGCCGTCTCGAGCGACGACTCGATGGCGCGCTTCTCCCGCTCGATCCGCGTGCGGCTCTCCTCGCTCTCGTCGACCAGCCGCTGCAGCTCCGTGGCGCGTCGCTCGAGCATCGTCTTGCTGCGCGACAGGCCCTCCGACTCGCGCTGCACCTCCTCCATCTGCGCGTGCAGCTCGTCGATCAGCTGCTGGTGCTTGCGTCGCGTGTCGTCGAGCGCCTCCTGCGCGGCCGTCAACTGCGCGCGCAGCTCCATCATATCGGTCTCGCGTATGCGGCGCAGCTCGTTCTGACGCGTCTCCTCGTCGCCACGCGCCTCCAGCAGCGCGCGCAGCTCGTTGATCTCCTCCTCCACGCGCTGCTTGCGCGTGACAATCTTACCGCGCTCCTCCCGCTCGATCTCGAGCTGCGCCTGCAGGAGTCGCTGCGTGAGGTCACGGCCGAGCTGGAGG
>KZ989224.1:0-14664 GCA_003614755.1 Syncephalis pseudoplumigaleata | reverse complement strand
ATAGGTAAGCACTAATGTAATCGATATGGCATGGTGGCAGCAGCTGGTGTAATGCGGTCGCCTTTATAATACTGGCCATTCGGTCGTATCGTATGTACAATCGCTGCTGCTGCTGCTGCTGCTGCTATTGTTCTTCGATTGAAGCGGTGCAAGGAGCGTGATTGTCGGTGATTGTCAGCTTACCTTGCAAATCTCCTTGCAGCCTTCTTCGTTTCTTCTTGCACGCGTCCTACTATGACAATGGATGCTGCATGATGTAGCAGGATGCAGTCGCATCCACCAGCCGTCTGCTCTCGCGTGGGCACATTGGCCATGCCAGTACATGGAGCACCAGGCGCAGACTCGCCCATGCACACTTGCTAATATGCAGCCATCCCCGCATGCCTGGAAGCAACCCCTTGAATAGGGCAATCCCGTCGCCAGCAGAACCATACGTGCCTGGAACAATGATCGCCGCAGCAACCGATATGTGCACGCGACATGTTTGCTCTCGCTCAAAAGCACAGTGTTTGCCATATTGTTTATTTGTGCACCGTGATACCAATGGACGATGCATTACTAGCTTGAATGAATGAATAGCATAGACATGGCAGTCGAGCACCAAATAGTTTATTCCTCATGCTGCACCAGCATGAATGAACTTGTTATATGGATGGAGACATGTGCAAGAAGGAAAAGTCGACCGACTGGCCGACTACTAGATGCAGGAAACATTCCTCAAGCGAAGAATGGTGATGATAAGCATATATGAATGTGCAATCAAGTATGGTTAAATATATCGCCGATACGTACACAGCAACAACAACAGCAAATAACAACTAGCGCAACATCATGCCCATGCTCATAGATAGATATATGGAGAGAGGTAAGGAGAAGGAGAGAGATGAATTGGTTGCACTACACGCTTTGTCTAATACGCAGCACCATACTCGACGGGCAATGGCCCACGAACCACCATTATACTGGCGCGGCAGCCTGCCTTCAACAGCTGCACCGCCGTCCTTCCCAGCACGCCAATGACCGGCTCGCCGCTGTCCTTCTCGTTGCGACCGAGAAGAACGATATCGCGACGGCTCAGCTCCTTGATGCGGCTGACGGCATCGGCGCGCGCCTCGGCCACCGACAGCGTCACATCGATCACCGTAATGCGATGGCTCAGCTCGGCGAATATCGCCTGGTCGAGCGACTCGGGGATGATCTCGCCCGGCGAGTGGTAGCGGATCACCGTTACGCGCACGCCATTGCGCGTCATGGTCTGGGCGGTCTCGAGGGCGCGGCGATCGTCGGCACCGCCAAAGAAGAGCGTGAGCGCCTGGCCGGCCTGGTCGAAGTTGGCCGGCTCGTCGTCGTCGTTGTTCTGTCGCTGGCTGGCGGCGCGATCCTGTGCCTCGCGGTGTATGAGTGTCAGCGGGCGTTGTGTCGATCGAGCATTTGTTGCGTCGCCGCCCTCCTTCGCATCGCCCGTGGCCGGGGCATCATCGCTGCTGTTGGCGGTGGTGGTGGTATCGGGAGCCACGGCCACGGCGGTCATGTTGACGGGTTGCCTGGTGGTGGTGGTGGTGGTGGGAGCAGCGTCGGATTGGTCGAATCGCACGGTGACCTCGCCATTGCCAAGACCGCGGTCGATGACCACCGCGCACGAGCAGGCGACCGTGTCGAATAGGCCCTCGACGAACGAGGCGTGGCGCGGGTCCTGGCTCAGGTAGGACACGATCGAGTTGATGTCGTAGGGGGGCACGATCTCGTCGTCGTCGATGCCGCCGCTCGAGCCATCGTGCGTGGCGATGGTCCACGGCACGACGACGAGGCCGGCGTCGATGTCCATCGAGTGGTCGGCGACGGCGGCCGGGTAGCTCGACATCTCGACGACCGTCATCGCCGCGTCGACGGTGATGCCGCTCAGCTGGCCGAACGCCCGCAGGACATTGCTGACCGGGTCGTGGCGGATGATCTCGAGCACCTCCTGGCCGCGCATCACTGCCGACTCACGCTGGCCGAGCTCGACGAGGCGCAGGGCGTGCACGACGCGGCGGTTGTTCGTCTTGCGGCGACGCGGTGCCAGCACGCGCATCAGCTGCATAATGGCGGGCACCTGGCGCATGCGGCTAAGGCACACGAGCAGCTCGGACGGCGTTGCCGTGCCGCTCATGGTCGCGATGGGCGAGGCCATACGGCTGTTGGCGCGCGTCATGCCCTTGACCGTGCGCCAGTAGCGCGGCGGGTACAGCCACATGACGATCGGCGTCGTGATGAAGGTCGTGACGAGCGCCATTAGCACGAGGATGGCGAACACCTTCTTGTCGATGACGCCCGCGTCGAGGCCGAGGTTGAGCACGATCAGCTCGACGAGGCCCTTGCAGTTCATGAGGAAGCCGACGGACAGCGCCTCGCGCCACGTCATGCCGCTGATCTTGGCCACCGTCGAGCACCCGAAGACCTTGCCGCCCACGGCCACGACAATGACGAGGACGACCATGCCCCAGGAGCGGCCGTCGTTGAGCAGGCCGATCTCGGTCTTGAGCCCGGAGAGGGCAAAGTAGAGCGGGAGGAAGACGACGGTGATGAGATCCTCGATCTTCTCGGTGAGCTTCACGGCGAATCCGCCCTCGTGCGGCATGATGACGCCGATGACGAAGCCGCCAAAGATGGCGTGGATGCCCAGGGCGTCGGTGAAGAAGGCGCTGATGAACACCATGACCACGACGACCGTGACGATGAGCTGCGACGGACCGAGCTCGGGGTTGTAGTAGCGCGGGATGACGAAGCGGACGAATATCGGGCGGATCACGAGGATGAGGAAGAGGACGTAGCCGATGGCGACGAGGAAGATGTAGAGCGCGTGGATGCCGCTGCCCGCGTTGACGATGGCGATGACGAGGGCAAGCAGGCACCAGGAGACGGCGTCGTCGACGGCGGCCGCCGAGATGGTGATGGAGCCGACGTGCGTCTTGAGCAGATTGAGCTCGCTAAGGATGCGCGCAAGCACGGGGAAGGCGGTGATGGACATGGCGATGCCGCAGAAGAGCAGGAAGCCGCCAAAGCCGCTCGACTTGTACTCCTCGCCCAGCTGCTGGTAGAGCGCGTAGGAGACGGCGACGCCGACGCCGAACGGCAGCGCCATGCCGGCCAGCGAGATGCCGATGGTGCGACGGGCCGACTTGAGCAGCATGCTCGGATCGAGCTCGAGGCTGACGAGGAAGAGGAAGAACACGAGGCCGAAGTTGGCCACCAGGTTGATGAGCGGCAGCGACTCGGCCGGGAACAGGTTCACCGTGAAGCCGGGGATGCGGCCGAACGCCGTCGGTCCAAGGAGGATGCCGCCAATGACCTCGGCGATGACGCGCGGCTGGCGCAGATAGGAGAGCGGATACTGGAGCAGGCGGCATAGGAGGATGATAACGAGCGCCTGTATAAGGAAGAGAGGCAGCGGGTTGCCGCTATTGTACTTGATGGGATTGGACCCGGTGATAATGCCGCCCACGTCCGTCGACATTGTGCCGTGGTGGTAGTAGGCTGATTAGTTGTTGCTATACGATAGTGACGACGACAGCGACGAGGATGACCGGGCGGTGGTGGTGGTGGTGGTGATACTATTAGTGATCAAGGTCGGCTCCGGCTATTACAGTCCTACACAGGCCTCGGTAGAGCAGCGAAGGAGGAGAACCGAGAGATGAACGGCGAGCGAGATCCGTAGAGGAACAAGAGCGGCGCTTCACCGACAAAGCGTAAAAAGAAAAACAAGCGAATAAAAGTATATATATATACACTGAAAAGACGAATGAAGGTAATGACGGTGATAATGCACGTGCAATCACATACAATTATGTTCGGAGAGATGCGCGCCACACACACACACGCGCCAAGTCAGGAAGATGCACCACGGAGCGTGGTGGTGATCAAAGAAGAAGAGAAGCAGCAGCAAACAAAGCAGTCGATATGGTCAACAGCAGCAGCAGTAGGAAGCAGAATCGATAGCTAGCAAAAGAGTGTGTGCAATAGCACAGAGAAGAACAAAGCAGCTAGCAAGAAGCGACAACAACGACGACGACTGCTGCTACGGTCAATACAAAATACGAGAGCAAGAACGGCAGTGCAAGGTAAGCACGCCTACCAATCGATAGAGAGGTGCGAGAGATGCAAGTGCAAGTGTGTGTGCGGAGATCGGGATGTGGTCGTGGCATCTCACATTCGCGACCTTTTATAGTTCTCTCATGAGGTCTGCGGAGCTGCTCTTCATGCCCGCGTGCGCCATCATTACGAGCGGAGATGTGCCCGCACATCCAGAAGCCCGCTCGCCTATGGCCACCCTATCAGCATCAATGTCCGCTTCAATACACACACACAGCATGCCTGCTGAGCCACACCATCGGCAGTATCGAAAGATCCGCCTACCTAGGGGGAGAGATGGAGAGAGAGAGTGGCGACCAGCCAAGCGGGCAGGGTACGAGCCGTTCTGGCCATATGACGTTTATTCATGCCAATCCTCACACGCTGCACAGACAGGCTGATCTCTGATGAACAGTGTCGCACTGCTGCTACTGCTACTGCTCGTCGTCGTCGTCGTCGCCATAAGCCGCATGGTTCTGATACGAGACATGCTGCGCGTGCGGTAGAGACCACGCTATGTAGCATCTCTACTACACGCGCGTGCAAGTAGTAGATCCTTGTTGCTGCTAGCGGGCCCACGTGTGTGTGTGAGCAGGCATATTGACCAATGGTGAGGCCATGCCTTATCTTAAGCGGAGTAGCTAGTTCATGCACCGCCATCGACCCTCATTGGCCGACCACTGTGTGTGTGTGTTCACTCGCTAGAAGCCCGTCGGGCTATTGTGTCGCATCCCAAGGCTCGCCCCATTCACCGAACCATTTGCCCTACGTTACAGCAACGGCTTATGACGTTCTCTGCGTGGGGCAAAGGCTCTCGGCACGTTGTTGCTGCTCCGTAAATGGCGATAACGCCATGGACGCGCAGGAAAGTAGGGGATTAAGCGATGACCCTTGCCGTCGTTCATCCTTGTTTATCTCGCATGTGGAATTCCATGCTGGAATGCGTATGGTCACCGCACGTCGACGGCAGAGCTCGGACGATGCGTAGGAAGCCGCATGCATACGGCCGTGCTGGCCCGCCTTCCTACGAGTGGAGGATGTGACAAAGGCGCGTATGAAGTATTGTACACGCATGGGTGCCCATACGGGAGCCCGTCGCCATCCACCATGCACGATGTACGATGCACGACAAGCCAGTACTGTCTGGGCTTTGGACAGCCATGGAAGGCGGGCGACATGTAGGCCATTGGCACTGTACTTCCACGCCGTCCACCTCCACCTCCATCATCATCATCATCGTACATGCCGAATATCACGCGTGACTGTTGAAATGGCCTGGGTTCCACAGGAAAGCGAAAGCGAAGAAGCTGTAACTAGACGAGCCCAAGGATTGTCGGGCGTATGGTTGGCGCATTGCCTTGGCTGCAACGGCCATGGCCATGATGTGATGTGATGGCAGATGTCTAATATTAGAATATTGCTCAAGCGAATCTCTCCTGCAATGGTCAGTCATGCGTTCGTTTATTCATTCATTAAAGCAGTGCCTATCTGTTCAAAGGAATGGCTCCAGGTTGAACTCCATGGCCGAGCATGGATAGCCAATGTCAAAGTTCTGCAGCACTTCCGGATGCAGTACACCGAGCGTGCCAATGACCCTGACCGTATGCTGGCGATCGCGCAGGCAGATGTTTGCACTTCGACCGGGGAAGTAGGTCGTATCTACGCGCCACAGTAATCATTAGTCGCCGTCAATGACATGGCGCGCCTTCCATGCTTACTTTGACCTTCGGCGATGAAGTAGCCCGGCTCTGTTCCGGCACCCGCAACCAATGGCACATCGAGCATGCGCATGATACGGTTAAGTGCACCATGGATGACCTGCACTCACATAGCAGCAATAGCAGTTGCATTGGTGAGCTACCATGAATGGCCCAATCATTAGACGCAGTCCTCACCTCGAATCCACTCGTCTTGTTGCTGTACACCGCGCAGACGTGACGTTCATTGCGGGCACGACGCTCCTCGCGCTCATCCTTGAGGCCAACGTCGGACACCTCAAAGATGCGCAGCGGCAGTGGATGCATGCGATTGCTGTGCACCGTCTTTAGCAGACCAGGCAGCAGCAGACTGCGCACGACCTATATATATATACACACAACGATTAGCATCTACTATGCCAACCGTCGTTGCCCTATCGCCCTCGCCTACCTGATACTCGACCGTCTTGGGATTGGCCAGCCTAATCGCCACCGTGCCATCTTCGACCTGGTTGAGGAACGCGTAGTTCTCGTCGTGCGAGCACTAATGCACATCATATCCACGCAGGTCAGCCACATCCCATCCGCCTCTGTGCACGTCCACGATGATCCACTGCTACGTACGAGGATGAGCGGGAGGACTTCCGTCCAGCCGGCAAGAGCGAATTCGCGCCGTATCTGGTCGCTCAGTTTGTTGATCGGCAGCGGTGCCGCAATGGTGTTTGTGGCGGGGAAGACGCGCTCGATCTTGTTGTAGCCATAGGCGATGGCCACGTCCTCCATGACGTCGCACGCGTGCAGGATATCGCTGCGCGTCGGCGGGATGCTCGCGGTGATGGTGGCGCCATCGGACGCGACGGTCGCGCCCAGTCCCATGCGCTGCAGGTAGCTGACGATCTGCTCGGCGGTCAGCTGCACGCCCACGCAGCCGTTGATGTAGGCGACCGACGCGTCGAGGGTGTGCTCGCTCAGGTCGGGATAGCGCAGCGTGCGGCCGTCCGGGTAGACGACGTCGACGGGCTCGATGCTCCACTGGTCGGCGCAGTACTCGGAGAACGCCGTAACGATCGTGTTGAGCACGACGCGCGCCTTCGTCAGATCGGTGGCCGTGCACTCGATGAGGATGTTGCGCGTGTCCGTGGTGATCTTCGAGTGGTCGCCGTTGATGATGGGCGGCAGCGACAGGACCGTGTTGTTGGCATCGTACACCACCGGGTAGACGGGCGAGTCGCGGATGATAGGCAGGTACTTGCCCAGGTGGCGATCATTCTACGCCATTGCGTTAGGTTATGGCGACCAGCAATGCCTGCTGTGGCCCACATACCTCGTAGAAGGACATCAGTGCCTGACCATCCATCGATGTGGTCTGATTCAGTGGAATAAACTTGATGTCCTTGGGCGGCTGTGCCCGATAGTAGAACGGGCCCTGGACCTTGTCGAGATCGTGCGTGCCAATCGACACGAGCGTGCGCTTGCTGGACAGCAATGAGCATCGGCAGTTGCATGGCACGACATGTCGTCTCGCTTACCGGCAAATGTTCTGATGCAGCTTCTCCTGCAGATCGATGAAGCTGTTGTAGCGGAATTCATCGAGCTTCACATTGCGCAGGATGGCGGCCACCACAACAGGACGCACTTGCGCCACCTATCATCGCACGGAGATGGTCAGCACACGCAGGGCACGCAGGCGGGGGTGGGCTATGGATGACACGATCGGTGCAGGCATACTGACCGCCGGATCCACGTAGAGCTTCTCGACCGCCTGGCCGGCCGGTGGATCGCGCAGATGGTAGCGCGGTGGCTTCATTTTCTCCTGGAAGATCAGCAGTGCTTTGGCGATGCCCTCCAGGCATAGTAGATCGTAGCTGCATGCCACGGTCAGCATGCCGTGTGCCGGCCATCGTCTCGCCATCCACCTACCGATTGGCGGATATGTCGATCTTGAGGATCGATCGATCGGATAGACCTTCAGCCTTGTCGGCGCCCTTCTCGCGCGTCGCCATTTCCTTCTCCGAGGTCTAGTAGGAAGGCGCGTTAGGAGGGCGCAGTGCGTGGTGCAGTACGTGGTGCAGCACTCACGTCCTCATCTAGCTCGATGCCGAACTCGAAGCATAGATCACGAAACTCCTCGGTGGCTAGGCGGGCCCAGAAGATTGAGCGCGGTTGGCACTATGCAGCAACGAACACCAGCGCCTACTTACTGTAGTTCCGGCCCAGAGCCTTGAACAGCTCCTCTTTGTCGACGTTCACGGTGGGCATATTGGTCGATGCTGCAAGTAACGGCTGCGGGAGAAGGAAGCTGGAACGAGTGTAGAGCACACGTACGCACACGAATCCGAACAGGAATGAAAACAGAACGAAAAACGCTATGGGCGATTTATGATCATCATCATCATCATGATCATCATCAGCTGATCTTTATTTGATCTATCGCCGCTTATAATCGCACATGGCCCTGTTTGACAATGTTGCTCTGTACATTGAAGACATACGCGCATAATATGCATGCGCATGGATAGAGTAGGGCGCGCTGTGTGGCAGGTGTTGTTTATTGCTTACGGAAGCGGCACTACTATCCGGGCAATAGGGTGCACATTAGCCTGCGATGCCTGATTGATGACTGTGGAGCATAGCACGGCTGGATCAGTGCTCATACTCCATGCCCGGGATGCTCTTGACATCCACAGTCTCCAGTTCCTCGATGCTGCGCTTAAAGATCTCCACCGCCTCGCGCACCTGCTCCTCCGTAATGCAGAGGGGAGGTGCCAATCGGATGATCGTGTCGTGCGTTGGCTTGGCCAGCAGGCCGTTCTTCTTCATCAGCAAGCACAAGTGCCATGCGCCCTTGCCGGGCAGCAGCTGACCATCGATCTCCACCGCGTTGAGAAGGCCTCTTCCGCGGACTATGACCGGCAGCAGCAGCAGTAGCGTCGAGGCACATCAGTGAGCGAATAAACAGCATGTTGCGCACATGACCCACCTTGCTTAATGATGGGATGCTTGATGCCGCTGAGCAGCTGGCGAAGCAGCTTTCCACGCTCCTCTGACTGTCGTAGGAAATAAAGATGAGCAACGATGCATACTTGATAATGATGAGGATGTACGTACCTGCTGCACCAAGTTCTCCTCCTTGACGACATTCAACGCGGCCATGGCCACCGCACAGGCGATGGGATTGCCGCCGAATGTGCTGCCATGCGAGCCTATGATGCATCATCGTCATCATCAGCATCATTGCACGAAGAGTGGCGATCGGCATTGGCAGGCCGCTTACCAGGCTCGATGCAAAGCATAATGTCCTTGCGGGCGAGAACCGCGCTCACCGGGTAGACGCCGCCGCTCAGCGCCTTGCCCAGCGTTACAATGTCAGGCTTGATGCCAACGTGGTCAATGGCCAGCAGCTTGCCGGTGCGGCCAATGCCCGTTTGAATCTCGTCTGCGATGAACAGGACATTGTGCTTCTTGCAAAGCTCATAAGCGCGAAGGAGGAAGGCATCATCGGGCACGATAATACTGCGCCGTGGCATCCATCGGTCATTAGCCAATAGGGCACAGATGGCAGCGATGATCCACGCGCCACTCACCCTGCTTCCCCTTGGATGGGCTCGACGAGGAAGGCGGCCATCTTGTCGCCATGCACGGAGAATACATCCTCGATGTCCTGGATGTTGTTGTAGCGGATGGGCTTGCCTAGATGCAGGATAGGAGGAGCATGCATGTTGGGAGCTCGTTCAATGAAGCGACGATGCTTGCCTACCGGTCTTTGGGCATTTGCTCGTGACGAGCGGCACGAACGGGCCGAATTGCTTGCGCGCCTCCGGATCGGTCGACATGGACACCACGCCAATGGTGCGGCCGTGGAAGTTGCCCTCGCATGCCAGCACGATGGCCTCATCTTGCGGGATGCCTTTCTGCTCATGGAAGGAGGGAGGGAGAGGACATTGTTTGTTAGCACAGAAAGGGCACGCGACAGCCTAGTTGGCTACCTTGGAATAGCCCCACTTGCGGGACATCTTGATGGCCGTCTCGACTGCCTCGGCACCGGTGTTGGTCGGCAGGACCATGTCGAAGCCAAAGTACTAGTGCACATCGTCAGCGAACATGGCATGTTGCGGGAGATGGCGATGCCTACCTCGGTGATGAACTTGGCGTACTGGGGCAGCATGTTGTTGTAGAACGCACGGGAGCTCAGACACAGCGTGCTGGCCTGGTCCGTGAGCGCCTTGATGATCTTGGGATGCGAATGGCCTGCGGTGACATGAACGATGCGTCATTCATAAGCTGGCTGCCCTCTTGCCTGTGCATGTGTGTGTGCGCATATCATCCAGGCCGCTGTCCTACCTTGGTTAACGGCCGAGTACGCCGACAAAAAGTCGATGTACTTGTTGCCCTCGGGATCCCATACATACACGCCCTGGGCCTTCTGGAATACCATGGGCAGTGGATGGTAGCTAGTAGGAGGGGGAGGAGGATCAATGTGCTGCCACTGCTGGGCGAGAAGCAGCGGCACTTACTTGTGGGCGGCATACTCTGCCTCCATGCGGATAAGCGCATCGCTGCTGAGGGTCGAGGCCATGTTGCGTCAATGTAAGGATATAGTGTTGCTGTTGCTGGGTGCAGATAAACAGTAGAGATGGTTGGATGGTGGCTATTTGACCAGATAGAAAGAGAAAAGACAAGTATGTGGTGGACGAAACATGTTGCAGGCAGCGTGAACCCGGCCTATTTATGCCAGCTGGACCGTCATCAGCATCAGCATCAGCATCATCGAATTAGGAAGCGCAGCAAAACGTGAGAAAAATGACGGCCATCATCGTTGTTGTTGTCCTTCCAGCGGCGGTAGCATGCACCAATGGCAGCTTGCGATAGTTGGACGAAGGATGGCAACGACAATGATGCATGTGGCTGCGTGGATGCACAAACTGGTGCATCTTGGGCAAATGCCAGTCCCTCCTTGGGCCGCGAGGGATGGCAGCCCCCAAAAGCCTAGGCAATTGCCGTCTCCTCATCCTCCTCCACCGCTGCTGGATGTCCACTCCAATAAAAGCCGTGCCAAAGCGCGCAATGAATGACTCATGCTTAGCCGTTGGATGGACATGCGCTATGATTGTTATCGCAACAAAGCAACGAGAATGCGCGATAAGGATGCAAGCAGCATTGTCCACTGTGTATTCGCCTTATGCAATGATGTATGTGATGATGCTTGCTTGCTTACTCCTTCTTTATTACTAATCATCCTGCATTGTAGAAAGCTAGTAGATACAGCCATTATCACTATCTTCATCACTATCATTGTCATCATCATCATTATGACGTCTGCCCAAACAGGCAGGCATAATAGCCCTCAATCCAGCTGCATGCACGAATAAGGCGATCTTTTTGGTTGTTTCGGCATAATGACAAGCGATGTGGTCGCAGATCACATTCATTATGGCATGCAATCTCAAGTCCACACATACTGATGCTCTCCCCCTTCCTCTTGTTGTGGTCGTCGCATGCTGGCGGCTACTTTACGCCTCCTACGCATGCCGCAGCCATTTGCCCTTTCCTGCCTCGTACATCCTTCCGTACCGGGCCGGTTTCCTTTTCTCCTCCTCCTCGCGAAGTGCGCGCATAACCAATGCCGACGCGATCCTAGCACGTTTTCGGTCGAGCACGCAAGCACGCGAGCGCGTCCTAATTAAAAAGGGACCATGTCTGTGTTTCTCAGTAATCGCATGCCGAGCGTTTACTTTTTGTTACATCGGCACGTGGCGATCACCACTCTGAGTTTCATCCGCTGCTCCGTCGCGTACTTATATCGACGGTCGACTGCCGGCTCGAAGCTACACGGAGCATGTCTCCTCCTTGGCCGTCGCCTCCCCTCTTTCTCCTCCATCCTTCCCTCTGACCGTGGCAACAGGCCAGCAACCATTGACGATAACCGCCATCATCTCCATCATCATCTACGGTAGAGCCGACGATCCTGCTGCTTCCTAACAGACAGCATTTGCCGTGCAAGTGAGCAGTGCTCGACTCATTCGGACTGGCCAGTCAGCGTGCCGCTCCATTCGGTGGCCACATCCACCCTCCATGGCCAGGCGGTCGACGCTCTGGTTCTTGGCCGCAGGCGGCCGCGATGCGCCATCGGCCTCGGCAAGTCCCCAGCCACGCGTCTCGTCGTGGATCTTGTGGCCGCAGTGCGAAACGGTAAGTGCACCGTCGTCCTCAAGCACCACGGGCCTTGTTGTGCTGACTATCATGATTGTTGCTTACGGACTATCCTGCCACAGCCACAGTCGAGCTGGCTGCGCACGGTCTGGGGCACGTCGCTCGCCC
Organism: Syncephalis pseudoplumigaleata; assembly: GCA_003614755.1. NCBI lineage: Eukaryota > Fungi > Zoopagomycota > Zoopagomycetes > Zoopagales > Piptocephalidaceae > Syncephalis > Syncephalis pseudoplumigaleata. The sequence goes on along the minus strand of KZ989224.1, from coordinate 2,542 downwards.
TGGATCTTATCATGGTCGTGCTGCAGGCCACCATCATCGGCGTGCTGTGCGGCAACGAGACGGGCATCACGCTGGACACGTCGGTGCCGCTCGTGCAGCACGTCATCCACCTCGCCATGTCCATCTACAACTTTGCGCTGCTATGGGATGCGCTGCACCGGCGCAACTTCCCGCAGCTGGTGGGCACCATCATCATGCACATTACCAGCGCGATCTACGCCATCCTGCAGGCCGCGCTTCCCGTGGCGCCACACGTCTCGCACATGGCGGTGCACGATACGCGCATCGATCAGGCGCTCCATGCGATCAAGATCTTCAATGCAACCGTCGTCTCGGTGGGCGCAGTCGTGCTTGCCTCGATCTCCCGCAAGGCGCGCGGCGATTTCGGCTGGCGCGTCTTTAAGCATCTGGGCGCGGATCCACGACTGAAGCGTAGGTGCTCGATGCATCATCATTGTCGTCATCATCGTCATCATAATGCTAATGAATGCATGGCCCACTAGGCGTCTATGCCATTCACCATTCGCTGCTGGCCGCGATAAAGATCAACCTGTTCTACTTTATTATTTATTTGCTGCAGTACGGGCTGCTGACCGAGATAAGCGCCGTGTCCGCGCACAAAGCACACTGGATCGACTACGACGCCGAGGTCAACCCACTCGCCATCTCCATCATCGTGGGCGCGGGCATGCCCTTGTCGGTGCTCTCCACCGGGTTGCTCGTCCTTGCGGTAAGTGGCCACTGGCATCCTATCCGCACCGGGCTCATCGGCTAACGGATGCACCGGGGAGAGTAGATTCATCTGGACAAACGCTGGCTGCTATCCATATTCGTGTTCTCGCTCATGCTCAGCAACGGATTCCTCCTGTACCATATTGCCATGGCAAGCACACAGGCCATTCAGTTCGGCTACACGAATTCGCAGGTGTTTATCATTTCCCTGCTAGTCGGTAGGTTGTCTGGCTGGCTGGCTGGCTGGCGAATAAGCTTCAGCCCGCTACGCTGTCGTGCCTAACATCATCGTTGTCACTGCACGCCTCTCCCAGCGATCGTCTCCTTCCTCTGGACGACCATTACTGCCGTGGCATCATTTTGCATATTCCCCTACTTTGGCACAAGTCTCTATCGCCATGGTAAGCGTGCAATGGACAACGATAGTGGCAGCAATGCTCAATGCCAACCTCTCTCTCTGCCATTAGTGCGTCGCAGCGAGCTTCCCAAGGAAATACTGCCCGGATTTGCCGGACATGCAGAGGCGGGCCTCGCGCCCTACCCAAGTAATCGTGTATCCGTAGCGAGATGGTCGATAGAGTAGATTTCTTGCTTTACATGTACCACTACTATCATTATTAAACTGATCGTATATCATCATCGAACTGGCATGGATGTGCATTGCGCGATTGATGGCAGATCCAATTTATTGCTAGGTGATCGTCATTATCTGCATCTATCGGTGCCACTTTACAGCACACGCTTCTTGTTCCCCTTGCGTTCTCTCTCTCTCTCTCTCTTTCCTCGCTTCCTCCTAGTATGGCCTCGGACGACACAGCGAGCTCGCCCGCCAAAAGCGTCGACATTGACGCCGCACAGGCCCATCTCGATCGTATTGTCGATGCGTGCCAGCAGCTCAAAAGCCTCGTGGACGACGCGTACGCGGCAGAAGTCGGCGAGGCTGGCGCGGACGAGCATGGCCGACACGTCTCGCGCGGACTCGGCATGATCGCGAAGCTGAAGCAGCTGAACCGCACCGCCTACTTCAACGGCCGCGACGCCAAAGCGCACGCCACCACGTTCCGCGACGACCTGGAGAAGCAGCACCTCGATCTCCAGAACCTGCTCTACGAACAGACGCATTTGCGCGAGGAGATTCGCAAGTGCCGGGAGCGAGAGTAAGCGTGCGGCGAGATAGGATGGCTGATGCCGACGGCTGATGCGGATGCTGGGATGGCGTAGCTACTTGTATACCGATGTGGAGATGTACACGCTGGACGAGTTTATGGAGAAGGCGCCCGAGGAGCTGCGCGCTTCCGAGGCAGACGCGCATGCGCTGATGCTGAATCGATTGCAGTTCGAGCTGCAGGAGCGAGAAAGGTAGCTTGTGCACAATGCGCTGTCGGCAAGCTGCAGGCCATGCTGACCAGGCATGCTCGACGGATAGACTGAAGGAGCAGGAGAATGAGCTGCTGAAGCAGCGGCAAACATTCCTGCAGGAGAATAAGAAGCGCGGCGAAGAGTTGCGCTTGGTGGACGAGCAGTTCGAGGCATTCGCCAAGGTAAGCGAGGCAGTAATGGGGCGGGAATAGTAGGATGCAGGATAACCATTGGCATGTGCGTGTGCGTGTGTTTGTCAGATGGTGCAGCCGATGGTGGCAAGCCTAGGACTGAAGGAGGAGAAGGAGAAGGAGGAGGGGAAGGCAGATTCCATGGAGGATAGCGAGATGGCCACCGAGCATGCTCGCGACAAGATGGGCGATGACATGGACGATGAAATAAATAATAAAGTAGAACAGGTTGATCTTTATCGCGGCCAGCAGCGAATGGT
>KZ989222.1:0-14723 GCA_003614755.1 Syncephalis pseudoplumigaleata | reverse complement strand
CCATTCGAATGGTGCGAATGATGCGGCGATGGCGGCGACGAGTGGAGCGAACGCGGCGAATGCGGGCCATGTCCACCGTTGACCGATAGATTGTGCGTCTGGATGGGCGGCGGTGCCATGGCGGGCAAGTGCATGCCGGGATTCGGCGGTGGCTGTCCCTGTGCTGCTGCTGCTGCTGCCGGACCATGCGATGGCGGCGATGTGCCATACTCGTCCGCGCGCCCTTCATACTGGTACGGCGAGCGAGATCGATCGAAGCTAGGCCGGCCACTCTGGTCCATGCTGGGCCGGGGCGCCTCCATCCTAGGGCGAGGTGCATTGGCGTGGGCATGGTCGTAGGATGTCTCCTCGGCATGAGGATGCTCCTCGATCGTGGGGGAGAGCAATGGTTCGGGATCGCCCTCGGCGGATATTTCGGTCTGGTCGAGCCATTTCTCGATACGGACAAAGCTCGAGGGTGGTCGGGCGGGCTCGGGCATGGGCATGGTGGGGCGGAAGGGTGGCATCGCGCTAGCGGCACTATTCTCGTAGGGCTGCGCATTCGATATCTCCCAATGTGCTCGCTGCGCAGGAGGAGGAGCTGCTGCTGCGGTCGCTGTCGTATTGGGCGCTGGTCGCTGTGCTGTCGGCGCCGACGGGTGATATGCGTGCTGATGCGGCGGTGGCGGTGCGTGGGCCGGCGGCGGCGGGCGGGGCATAGGGGAATTGGTACGCGATGGCACGTCGCCCCGAGGGCCATGGGAGCCAAAGCTGCGCACGCTTGATGACCGGCTGCGGACGCCCGGCCGATAGGCGGCAGCTGCAGCACCATGCTGCCCGTGTGGCGGTGGCGGTGGCGGCATGGGCGACGACGATCGCGCGTAGTATGCCTGTCCATCGTCGGCCATGGGTCCGCTGGGCGGATAGCTGGGCGGTGGCGGGTAGGACGAGGGCGAGGGCGGGACTGGAAGCGGACGCGGTCCACTTAACGAGGCGCGGGAGGCGACAGACGGATCATCATGCTCGGCCGGATGCGATGTCGTAGTCGTATGGTTGTTGTAATTAGAATGATGATGATGATGATGCTGGCGATGACTGTGATGGTGGTTGCTGTCGCCATTATTAGGATAGGAGGATGGCATGTAGCCGTGCTGCTCGGTCATAGTGGCGCTCATGCTGGCCGTAATAATCGCACAAGATCGACGAGTGTGCTATGATTGAAGGAGTAATAATAATAATAGTAGTAGTAGCAGTAATAATAGTAGTAGTAATGCCCGTAGTATCAATGGTATAATACAGCGGATTCAATAGCGATGATGCTGTAGCATGGACGCACACGACAATGCGCGTATATCAATGACGACGTGGTGGCGAAGGAGGCGGTGGAGGTGGAGGAGTGGACCCGCGCTGCGGGCAATAGTCGATAGAAAGTCACTGCGTGTAGGTGATGTGACCGTAGATTGTTGCCGTTGCCGCTGCTGTTGGTCTGACTGGAAACACCACCACTGGCGGCAATAACTTGTCTATCCTTAACGCGAGAGAGAGAGAGAGAGGAAGAGGCGCACTAGGCTGGCAAGTAACACGGATGACTATGCGGGTGGCAAGAGTGAGGGTGCACGCCAAGCAGAACGGACAACAGAGAGAAGCCAAAGGAGAGAGAGGAAGAGAGAGAGAGAGAGATAGCGGAAGCGGGAGCGAGAGGAGGAGAAGGAGAAGTGGCCGGACCGTAATCTCGTAGAGGAAGCAAAGTAGCTGTTGCCGCTGCTGCTGTTATTGTGGATAGGAAGAGGAGCGGGAAAGAAGTGCCCGAAGGAAGTTTCAATCAATGAGGATGGAAGAGAGAGAAAGAGAAAGGAGAAAGAAGGAAGCTGCTGCTGTTGCTGCTGCTACGGCGGTCGCTGCTATTCAGGAGACAGGCCTTTAGCTAATGGTACGCTAGTAATGAAACCAAGGATGATGATGATGGTACTGGCAATAACAATGGTAGATATAAATATATATATGAAGCTATTTACCAAAGAATGGGACGGCTGCTAGCGCGAACGTGCTGCACGTCCGTAAGGATAAAAGGCAGGAAGGCAATGCTGCCTCACCACGCATCGATCCAAGGCAAGAATGGATATTGCTATTACTGCTGCTATTACTGCCGCCACTACTACTGGGAATAAACTGTTACTATCGTACTGCTACAGCTGCTAGCGAGGATAATGATGATAATGATGATGATGATGGAAGAAGAAGAGGCAAGCGTGGTGGGAGGCGCAGATGGATGTGGCCATGATGGTGGAGGCCGACCACTTGTAGTGCAGTTGCTACAGAGAAGCCACGTCTCGCGCTAACGAGAGGATAATGAGAGCGAAACGGGCGGTGGTTAAAAATAAACGCCGACCATTGCCAAAGATGGCGCTTACTGATAATTGCCGCCTGTGTATGGATGGGATGGATGGGATGGCTGTCGTATCGTGTCTTACGGCAGACTAGCGTGGATAATCCTCGTCCTCGTCCTCGTCCTCGTCCATCTGCTGCTGGTGCTACTGCTAACCCAATGCTCTGTGGAGGTGCACACGCGACAACGGATGACCCGCGCGTGCGTGCGCCTCCTTCATGCCTCAGACCGACCATATGGACGCGCGCGTGTGCGTGTGTGTGTGTGTGTGTGTGTTGTGTAAGGATGTTTTCAGTACAGACGAGCCACAAACAGGACGGGTCAGCATTACCGGAAATAGTCAAGGAGTCGACGGACGTGCATCAACGCGGGACGTTCGTGCTTCCACCGGGTGAGACGATGGAGGCAGATCGTATTGCTGGTGCATGGCTTTGCTTAGACAGCAGCAGCAGCAGCAGTAAAGGCAGGTTAACAAAAATGACCGAGTATGTTTATTAAGCAAGCAGTTGAGTGATGCTATTCATAAAGATAATCGATAGACTAGAATTATATGAGAACAAGCGAGAAACGAATCTCTTGCGATGTGGCTATAGAGTCACAACAACAACAACAACAACAACAGTATAATAATGATAATAAATGATAGCATAATAGTAGGGAAGGAGGCAATGAGGATATCGAGGCAATGAGGCAGTCCTATGAGCCAGAGGATGAGTAGCAGGTGGAAGCATCATCTGGCATGCTTCCTAGTCATTGATATCGATGTTCAGCTGCTGGACACCGTGCTGGTCAGTGTGCCTTCCGGCGCGTAGGAGAAGCCAACAAAGGCCGTGTCGACCTGCCGTTGGATTTCCGCCTCGGTTGCCCGCTCGTTGAGCACGCGCTCGACGGCCGCGTCCCATTCATCGCCGTGTGGATCGATGTCATCATCATCCTCCTCGTCGTCGTCATCATCATCGTCGTCGTCATTGTTGCTCGCATCACGTGTGTTCTGGCCGTTCTTCTGTTTTGTACGGCCGGTGGCCGCATTGTCATCGAGGCCGGGCACATCAAAGACGTCGTCGAACGCGTCGTTGTAGGCCTCGCGCGTGCGCTCCAGGTAGTTCTCGCCGCGGATCTCGCCGAGGAGCGAGTTGGGAATCGGCTCGCCGCAGAACTTGGGATCGATGTTGTGCAGATCCATGGTGCCGGCCACCTGTGGATCGAACGGCACCGGATACTCCTTGCGATAGACGCGATCCCAGTCGATGCCGCGGAAGAACGCCTGGCTCTTCACTTCGCTCGCGCCACGTGACCCGAGGCGCAGCTTCGGATTGCGCTCGAGCAGGTTGACGATAAGCACGCGCGCCGGCTTCGACACAAAGTTAGGGAAGCGCACGCGCTCGTGCAGGATGCGGTCGAACATGTCGCGGTCGTCGGGCGAGTAGAAGGGCGGCAGGCCCACGAGCATCTCGTAGATGACCGAGCCGAAGCAGTACCAGTCGACTTCCTTGCCGTAGCGCTGTCGTCGCAGCACCTCGGGCGCGAGGTACTCGGGCGTGCCGCAGAAGGTCGACGTCTTGCCCTCGCCCGTGTTCTTGGCGAGGCCAAAGTCAACGAGGCGGATGTGGCCCTCCGAGTCGAGCAGGAGGTTCTCGGGCTTCAGGTCGCGATACACGAATCCCAGCTCGTGCAGGTACTCGAGCGCGGACAGGATCTCGCAGGCGTAGAAGCGCGTGCGCGCCTCGGGGAAGCGACGGTCGCGCTGCAGGTGGAAGAAGAGCTCGCCGCCGCTGACGTAGTCCACGCACAGGTAGAGCTTCTGCGCCGACTGGAAGCTGTAGCGCAGGCCGATGAGGAACGGATGGGTGGCGTTGCGACGCAACACCTCGCGCTCGCTCATGACGCGCCGGATATCGGCGGGCCGACCGCGGATCTTGGACTTGGAGATCGCCTTGATGGCATAGACCGTGCCGGTCTCCTTGTGGCGCGCCAGCATGACCTTGCCGTAGCTGCCCTTCCCGATGACGGAGAGAAGGCAAAAGTCGTCGAGCCCCATCTTGCGATTGTTGTAGTTGTTGCTGTTGTTGTTGGCGGCTGCCGACTTTGTGGCCACCATGGTGGTCGATGATGCTTCCGAGCCGGATCCATTGGCATTGTTGTTGCTGTTGGCTGCCGCATTGTCATCGGCGCCCGCCACGGCAGAACCGCTGCGCGATCGGCTTACGGGCGCGGCAGGTGCCAGCTTCCTCATCTCGCCTCCTTTGCGCACACTCGCCAATGAGCCGGCCCGCGATCGCGATCCAGGCACTGCCTTGCTGCGCAGGGCTGACACGGGCGATTTCTGTGGATCTGTCGCTGCCGCCGCGCCCACCACCGACTGTGGCGCCGATTTCGAGGCGGCAAGGTTCATGACGCGCTTCACGCCGATCATCGCGCTTAGCGAGCGTGTGGTGCCGCTGGTCGAGACGCTCAGGCGGGAGGAGGCCGAGCCCAGTTGGCGTGGCGGGAAGCCGTGCGCCTGCTGGAGGACGCGTCGGCCATCGTCGAGGAACTCGAGCAGCGGCACCGAGCGGCGAATGACCGAGTCGTCCACCACGCCCAGCAGGTAAGCGTGCAAGCCGGCACGACGCTTGGCCAGGAATGACTTTGAGAAGTTGTCGCCAAACAGTCGGCGGGCCGGCAGTGAGGGCAGGCCGCGCTGTGGATACTCCTTGCGGATCTGCACCGTCATGCTAGATGGTTAGCGCGCCATGCACAGAATGCTACTATAAACAAGCATTGATGTGCGCACACACACACACACACACACACACACATACCTGAGCATGTAGAGCGCGGAACTCGCTGTACCGCTTAAATAGCCACCACTGATCCGAGTCGCAGGTGACGTGCACGCGGAACACCGTGTACTGGCCGCGTCCATTGGCGCCGCGCCTTATCTCCGAGCTAATGCACGCGGCATTGTACTGGACATTGGGCAGCGAGGCGGACGAGGTGCTGCCGACATCTAGCGGTGCTGCGACGCCCTTCTTCGTTCCCTGCTTGCGCGTGCTACGCGTGCTGGAGGTGCTCGAGCTCTCGCCGTCGTCGAGATCATGCTTCGCAAAGAGTCGAAATAGCCAAAAGTGACCCATGTCTACGGCGGGCAAACGAAGGCTTGAGCGTAAGTATATGGGTAGATAGATAGAGAGAGAGAGAGAGGTGAAGTAGGTATGTAGGTATGCGAGCACGATCAGTGCAAGTCAGCGCCTGTCGTCCGGCGAGGCAATCAGTTCAGCTACTGCCACTGCTATTACTGCTACTGCTACTACTAGGGCTAATGTTGATTAAGTGACGAGGATAGCGAGGTAGATTTGAGAAAGCAGCAGGCAGATGCATCAATCAGCGTCCCTTCACACCGCTGCAATGTAATAATCGCGACAAACAACCGCCGCTATCGGCAGCAATAAGATGGTAGTAGTAGTAGTAGTAGTAAGAATAACAATAGTAGTAGTAGTGTTGGCGGCAGCAATAGTGGTAGGATGAAGGGCAAACGCAAAAGAAAAGAAGTAGGACGTTGGAAAGATGCGGCACGTTCGCAACAAGCAAGGAAACATAAGGAGTAAGCGGCGGTAATGGCGGATTGGCTGGCTATTGCCGTAAATGGATGAATATGAAGAATGTGGAGCGAGCAATCCAGTAAGTGTGCACGAGGCGGCCAACAGCATCGTCGCCATTACCGTGCACGATGACTGCTGGGCATCTCCCGCCTCATCTCATGGGTTGCACACACGTATGCACGTAGAAAGCGAGAGAAAGCGAGAGAGCGAAAGCGACAGCTGCTCTAAGGAACAAGCAGGAATGGCGCACATTGCAAGCATTAGAAGGGACGTACATGCATTGCTTCCCTATCCTTTCCTGCAGGAACAAGGCTATGCGTGTGCGCATAGGAGATGATTCGCGATAGTGCATGCTGTTGAAAAGACGGCACAGCTGTTTCATGCGCCATGTCCAGGTGACCATAGCTAAGCAACATGAACCGTGGCCATCCGACAAGGACATGTACAAGGCTTCAAACAAGAAGTGTTTCGACGCGATGTGGCATCCCTCCCGCATCAACAACGACGACAGTGAGGAGTAGCCGCACTTACCGAGAAAACAGCGATGGCCAGACTCGAGATGCAGAGATGTAGAGGGCGGGCTCGATTGGGTAAGTACGGCGGATCAGAGGAGAGCAGGCGCGTTCGTGGCAAATGACGGTGACTTCGTTAACAGCAATGATAAGACATGGGACGTAAGCAGCGGCGGGATAAAAGGAAAGAGACAAGAGTGCAGCGGACGGTCATGCTAACTACCGAACAGATGTAAACGTACGCAAATAGATTTCAGGCCTTGGCTGCTGGTCAGCCCGGGCGATGCTTGCACGTTCGTCATGTTCGTCGACAAGAATAGTTCCTCCTTCTCGGGATGGCCATTTCGTACTGAGGCAGCATGCACATAACCATGAATAAACAAGCGCACATGCCGATAGGAGCATATGCCTATGTGCGAGGATTCTATTGCCGCTCTTTATTGCAGCGGAGCCATCATTCACAATCTCGCCGGCTAGTCGGCATGGATCAATACAAATAGGGCCGGATGAGGCGGAGCATCGCATCGCACAATGACGCCGCATTAGCGTGTCCAGTAGCGTTGCTGCGGCACCGTCGCGGATACCGTGCGTCGATGGCTGATGTCCCCTCCTGCCTGGCCCGAGTCCGTGGCAGCTGTCGAGGAGGCTGCGCTGTTGGCGCTATCGGTGGTGGTGGCGATGTTGTGTTGTTGTGCACGGAGTGCCACAACATCCTGTTTACATATCGGACACTAGCGGCAAGCCATTAGCCGTGTGCGCCGTGCAATGCAGCCGCTCCTTACCAGGCGTCGCTGTGTGATTAGCCAGCGGTCGACGCAGCCGGCATGGAATCGATGCCGACACGGCAGCAGGCGGAGCCGATCTCCATCGACAAAGTCATCGAGGCACACGGCGCAGCGCGTAGGAAAGTCGTCGATGGCGCTTGCCTCCGCGGTCGAGAATGGCACAAGGGGCAGCTGGCGCACTTGCTCCTCGGCCGCCCGCCAGCTATCGAGTCGACGCCACATGCTCTGCAGATCCATGCGCAGCTGGTGCAGTGCGTGTCGCGCATGCTCCGCGGGACTAGTCGGCGTACCGGCTGCATGGGCGGCCGCCCCATTCGACGCGGTTCGGAGCGTGGTGAGCGCATCCTGGAAGCGCGAGAGCTGCACGGGCCCGTAGAGCACATGCCATACGGCCCACAGCATCGACATGACGATGTAGAGGAGCGCCGTGTAGAAGAGCCAGCTGGCGAGGAACGAATCATAGGTGAACCTGTGCACGCCATCGATCAATGCTGTTAGCAATTGCGAATGGCCAGCCGCGCTCGCTTGGCCTACCATGACGAGAACGTGTCGCCGGTGATCTTCACCGTGATGAAGGTCGCCTTCTCGGTGGCACGGTGCAGCAGATTGCGATAGCAATTGCGGCGCAGGAACACGGCAGGAATGTGCACGTCCGATGCGTCCTCTACGAGCAACCATGAGCCATGCTAGCATGCACGGCACGACACGACACCTACCATCGGCTATCATCGCGATGAGGCCAATCCCCTCGTGGTCGCCGACAATCGCGGCCGAGGCACCCGCCGCCTGTGCATGCCGTATCTTCTCGATGAACCCGCAGCCGCCGCGCTCTATCAGCGCTATCCAGCCGTGCGCCATCCTCGGCACCGGGCGCGATTTGCCGCTAGACGCGCCCGCGTCGCCATGCTCCATGGGCTTCCGGCCACTATGCGGCTGATCGCCAATGGAAGCACTGCTCTCCCGCAATATGCTGTCAATTTCCGCCTGCGTGACTGGGTTGCAGGCACGACGATTGCCCCGCTGGATCACCTCGAAGGGAATGAGCGGTCCCTCCACACTCGCGAATAGATGCGGGGAAGGCGGCGTTGACTTCGATGCCTGATCATCGTTTGTCGCTTCTATTTGCGCGCTGCTAGCGTCATCCGCACCAACATTGTCACCGTTGTCGAGCAGCATTTGGTTGAATCGCAGCTTCAGCTCGTGTATCAGTCGCCTGGCAACCAGCATCTCACTGGCTCTTGTGGCCAGCAGCTTGTGCACGAACGACCATGTCCAGCCGTCATCCTGGACCGCGGTGCGTGGCGCATAGGAGGACACCAGTCTCCCGCCGAACCGGGCGGTACACGACTGAAGCCGGGCGCGTGAGTATTGCCGGCTCGCCTGCTCCTCTGGCCTACTTACCGTGTAGCGCTGGTTCAGGTCCTAAATGCACAGTCTACCGTAAGTACTAGGCGCTCGCCCCTTACCGCGCCTCGCCACGCCATGCCACCTACCACTATCGTTATTTCCGCCTGCGTGCGGGTGGAAATGCCGGCAACCAGGAAGAAGGACCATACCACTAGAATGCTCCAAAGCAGCTGCATCGTTGCTGGCCTGGGCAAGTACGCGGCAGCAGTCTATTGCTCGCTGTTCCTTTCGAGGACGATACTCTCCTGTTCTAAAGAAAGTGACGACGCCAGCGATAGGACGGGCTTGGAGTGGAAGGGATGGTAGCGAGAGAGCGAGAGCGAGAGAAAGGCAGGAAAGGGATGGTGCTCGCGCCAATATGTATTACTGCTCGGTCCACACCTGGAACCGCGATGAGACGGTGCCACCAGTGGAGGAGGAGGAGGAAGAGGAAGAAGGAGGAGGAGAATAAGTGGCTTTATAGTAATAGCAATGGCACGAATAGAGTGGTACTTGGTAAACACGTATACAGCTGCTGGACAATAAGCGACAAGTAGTGGTGGCGAGGCAGCGGAGTTGTTGAGAATGAAAATGCTGAGTTGCTGGGCTGTTGGACCGCCGTCCACGGAATGTCAGCTGTTCATGCAGGCAAAGAACCTTCTCTCCCTCGCAGATGACCACCTTTGCAACTGGCACTTGCCGGGACAATAGCATGCATGCACCATCACCATGCTGCAAATAAACGCTTTTCCATATTGACAAGCAGCATACGCAGATGCTGATCATCACGGCTGTGACCATGAAAGCATGCCATTCACCTTGCTCTCCTCAATGGATGGATAGCTAGCCTGCAAGCAAGCAAGCAATCCGTCAATGAATGTTGTCAACAACGATTACGAAATGGAGCGCCGTCCTTGCAGGAGATGTGCCACGCCAACAACTCGCAGTAAGGCATGGCAGGACGATACTTATTAGCAACGATAGTGCGCATCCTAAATATCCCCTCCTACCCGGCCAGCATCTCTCTCCTATCCTCTTCTCGCTCTCGCTCTCTTCTTGCTCCTACTCGTCGCCACTTTCAGAACAGTCTGCGCACAGGTGGCGTTGAACTGCACGCTTTGTCCGATCGCGCTCGTTGCCGTCGTGCCCACAGCATCCTACATTTCATTGATGATCGTGCTGGTGTATCCGCACGCTGGCACACCCGTCGTCACATCGGCAAAGTAGCTGACATCACGTCCAGCCGAGAAAGCACGGCCGAAAATCGCAGTCAGAGCACCGTAACAGTCGGCATCCCCCCACAAAGCGCACGGCCATGGCGGAGGAGGCGAAAAACACGAGCACCACCTTTATCCCCATGATTCCACTGGCTTCGTTGCGCGGCAAAGACACGCCCGCCAGCGAGACGGCGGACAGCCCGTCCAGCAAGGGCAAGACGGTGGCAAACACCGATTCGCCGCTGCATTGGATGACCCCGCCGCTGCCCAACATCAACTATCTGCCATGGGATGATATCAGCCTGGACGACTTTCTGCCGCATGACAGCCCGGCCGCGCACGAGGACGGCGGCGGTGACGTGCCCGGAACGAGCACCTACGCTGCGCCCTTAACGCCCGCAAGCAGCCATTCAGGCCATAGGGCGCGCCATCCAACAGCGATGGAGCATATGGCGAGGGAGATGCCGCGTGGTCGTGGCAGCAGGGTGTACGTGGAGTTGCCCGACACGACGACAGCCAGCATGGCCAGCGATGATCTGGAGAAGGCGCGCGGGCTCCATTCGAACGAGCGCGCAAGCAAGACGGAGCCATCATCATCGTTGTCGTCGTCGTCTGGCTATTGCGGCTTACCGACCACATGCTGGCTGTTCATGCTCGGATTCATCATGCCGCTGCTATGGTTTATCGGCAGCTTCTGGCTGGCATCGCGCCATCTACGCGTCCGCTACTGGGCATGGGCCAACCTTGCATTCGCGCTGGCCAGCCTTGTTCTGACTATAGTCCTTGTTGTCAAGTAAGCTGTCGACGGTGTTGTCCGAGCACAGTCGCTGATCGTAAATGATAAGGTATGCACACTGACTAGGAAGAGGACGCGCCGCATTCATCAAGCCTACCTAGCATCGTCTGTGCAAGCAACTCGCCAGTACCAACTGGCGATACATTATATGCATATATTACTATTGTTATTGTTATCCAAGAATTGTCCATCTAAATTAATAGCATGATTGCAATCATCTTGGCATCGAGCAAGTGTGGATAATGTCTTGTTTTATCGATTCGAGCCAGTGCAATGATGCTTACTGCAACGGCAACAACTAGAGATGGCATCGTCTCATTACTACCTAGACACTATAGGCGTGAGACGGCGTCAATGTCGCTGATTCTAGTCGAACAAAACACGCCTGACTAGCATCGGGCGAATTGGCGGCTTCCCTTTGAAACCGGCCTGCTATAAGCCCGATCTTGTGTGTAAGGTGCGTGCGTGCGTGCGTGCGTATGTGTGACCTTGGTCTGTTCCTTCCTGGAGATCGATATCATTCGGTGGGCGTTGTAAGCCTGAGAACCTCATTCGTCTACTCTCGCTCGCTCCATCGTAGCCAGTCATGAAGAATAAGCCATCGCATCGTAAGCAGGAAACGGCAGAGATCGCGCAAGATGCTGCTGCTGCTGCCTCGTCGTCATCTAATGCAGTAGACGGCAGCCGAGGCGATGATGATGCCAACGTGCAGCTGGAGGCACCCGAGCCAAAGCTGGCCACCAGCGTGAATGTCGAGGAGATCGAGAATGCCACGCGACAACAAGATCCCGACGACACGGCCCAGGCATCGTCCATGCATGCTGCGCATCGCCGCTCCACCAGCATCGACAAGTACTCGCCACCGCGCAACCACTCGCCGCCACCCGCCTACATGGCGGCCAATCAACGACCCAGCATCGACTCGGCCATCGATCGCCCGGCCAGTCCTGCGCCTGGTCAGCACGCCGCCGCGCCACGCCGCTATCGCACGTCGTCGTCGCCCGCGATCGAGGCCTATCGGTATGGCGATGCCGGCGGCACGGCGAATGCCGAAACGTTCCCCCCGCCGCAGTACCGCTACCATCTGTCGCCACCAAGCGCGTCCCATCCCGGTCGCAAGCGCGCGCCGTCGCCACCGGCCTACACACCGCCCATGGCCGCCTACACGAGCCTGCCGCCGGGCACCTACATGATCGAGTCGCAGGGGCGATTCTCCATCGTGGAGGAGCCGGCCTACGAGGAGCTCTACCATGATGGGCCATCGCCGCGGCAGGGCGGCGACGTGGTGGTCGTCGGCAGGGACACGACCATTCCGCTGTCCATGGTCTTTTGGATGTTTGGCTGGATCCTGCCCCTGCTGTGGGTCTTTGGCACCTACTGGATGCGTTCGCCCGTGCCGCGCGAGAAATACTGGGCCTGCATGTGTGCCATCAACGCCGTCCTCCTGGCCATTGTAATTATTGTAGTCGCTTTCGCGTAAGTAGTAGCAGTCACAGATGTTGGCGCTTTCCATAACAATGCATGCTAACCAATCGTATCATTATGTAATACGATATGATGCAGCGTCAACTAAAGCAGCATCATCCCTTCTTGTCCATCCATTCTCTGCTAGAAGGAAGCAAAACAAAGCATACTCAATAATACAGCAATGTGCATATTCACTCGCATGGATAGAACGATCATTCTTTGTCCTTATCAGCTTGCTCGTCTAGTGTGTGCGGAACGAGCAGCAGCCACAATTGGCGCTGTCGTTGTCGTTGTTGTTGCATGTCTGCAAATGCTCTATGGATGGATGCGACGTTCGAGTTTCAGTTTTACCATGCAACACGTACAAAACCATCTAGCATTGCACACGACGCCGTCGGCGCCATGTCCTCCTCCTCCTTCTTCTTCTGTACGCTCGCCATCCTCATTGTACATGTAGCAAGCAAACATGTTGCACGCACTGGACAACGAGAATCGCATGTATGCGACGCCTAAAGGCTTCGCCCGCGACACGAACGCCTACACCGCCGCCGATTCGAAGCCGTCATCCATCGCGCCCACCCATGCCAGCGAGCAGGAAAAGGGCGACATGGCCGAGAAGTCGGCGGCACCGCCCACGAGGAAGCGCCTCTACTCGCAGGTGGTCGCGGCATCGTCGCTGCCCACAACGAGCGCGACCATGACCACGACCGATGTTGGCCTGGGGATCAATGCGTACGCCGACAAGACGGCGCAGCAGATGCCCTACCGGCCAGACGCGTACTCCTCCTCTGACCAGGTGGAGCCGGCACCCGTGCCACAGGCACAGCCGGCAATGCCGTCATCCTACGCGCCCGCGATGCCCGCGCCAACCTTGCCCGCGCAGTATCGCTACCGCTACATGCAGCCGGTCGATCCGTACGCCCCCTCCTACGACACCACCTTCCCGCCGCTAGCGGCATCCACGATGACAGCCATGCCGCAGCACTACCTGCACGAGCAGTACCATCGCCAGACGCCCAGCGACTTTTACGAGATACAGCCGACGATCCAGAAGAGGCAGTCGTTCTGGCGCCGATATCCCCCGCCCATGTTCACCTTTCTGTTTGGCTTCTTGTTCCCGCCGCTATGGGCTGCCGGCGTGTTCTGGCTCTACTCCAAGCACACAGAGTACAAACGCTGGGCCATAGTCAACGGCTTCAGCATGGTGGTCATGCTCATTGCGATCATTGTCATTGAATCGTACACGCTGGCCGGCAAGAGATGAACTGTGGGCATGCACGCACAATATCGTGCCGACCATTCTGATCCATAATAAATTCCGTACATAGATTTGTAGCTAGTATATTGCACTGCATGATGGATGGACAGCACGTGTGCGCGTCAATGTATAGGATTAAGCATGCAATTCAACGGTTGCTCATCGTTGTTATTGTTATTGTGATGTTGATGATGTTGATGATGATGATGATGGTTTTAGCATTAATGATACGAATCATATGCCGTCAAACAGCAGAGCCAGTTGGCAGGGATACTGGTGCTGGCGAGAGAGGAACTGAAGAGCATTGCTTAAATAAAGAGAGCGAGCGAGCGAGCGAATTCGTCATACCAATGATGTTTGTACAAATGATACCCTGTGTGCCAGCCACTAGCCGTTGCTATACGGTCAAGCAAAGGAGAAGGAGGAGAAAACAGAGCTGTCATCGTCGATCGAAAATGTGGTCGGCGTAAGCGAGGCAAAGATGATTCACATTGGCGGTGGTGCCGTGCGTGCGTGCACGCACACGCACACATTACATATGCCAGCCGCCCGAGGAGACGGGATGGGCGCGCGGCTGAGGCGGCGACGTGCTGCGCGGAGGAGAGGGCGGCGTGGGGGCGGGCGTGTACTTTGGCGGTGGCGTGCGGCGACCTGATCGCTGGCCGCTACGCTCGTGGTAGCAGGCGGGCTCGTCGGCATAGGCGCCGTTTGACTCGTAGGAGCTCGAGCGCGACCAGAATCCGGCGCCTGCGGCATTGGCCGCCGAAGCCGACGCGGATGGCTGGCGCGGCATGGACTGCGCCTCCGCAGCCGAGTAGCGACGGCTCGACGGTCTCGCCGATCGTTGCGGTCGCGGATGATGATGTTGTTGCTGCTGATGTTGTTGATGCGACTGCGACTGCGACTGCGACTGAGTCCACGGCGTTTGATTGTTGCGAGCAGCGTTCCGACGAAGGAGGCCCTTGAACACCTCGCGGGCAATCACCGGCAAGGCCAGTATCCACAATGTAACGGTTATCGAGCCCCAGACCGCGAGGAAGCGGGCGAGGCGCAAGGCCGGCACTATGTAGCGACGCAGCTGGCCAAAGAGCGACATTAGGCTAGGCGGTAATTATAGGCACGAGGGTGCTGGTAGTAAGTAGCGAGGAAGGTAATTAGAGACGGCGGAGGCGGCGAAGGAGACGGAGTAGTGGTGGTGGTGAGACGCTGACGAATCGCACTTCAAGCGCAAATGAATGGAGTCGCAGAGAGATGAAGCGGCAGGGTGTACACAATAGACGGACAAAGCGAGCACGACTGCCGGTTGTCAGGGGTGCAACAACAAGCCGGTCGTAAATAAGACGACGAAGCGACGAC
>KZ989221.1:0-14739 GCA_003614755.1 Syncephalis pseudoplumigaleata | reverse complement strand
AGCAAATGGCCCAGGCCCAGATGCACCCATGGAAAGCTTACGAGCCGGTAGACTGAGAGAGCGAGAGAGAGAGCGCGAGAGAGCACGCGTGTATTAGCCGCAGTCTATAGCATAGCCTCCCATAGACACGCGCGCGCGCCCCACCGCTTACCTTGCCACTGCAAGATAAGACTGGGCCATAGGCCGAGCGTGTTGGCCGCACTCTGCCAGGCAAGCATGCGCTCCGTAAACATATTGACCACGTAGGCGATCGTCAGTCCACCGGCTATGCTGACGCACAGGAGCGGCAGCGATTGAATGTAGGCGCCCAGGCCGGCAAATAGCGTGGCGGGATGGACGGCGTGGCGCAGACGGCCCGCTGAACCGGAGAATGACTCGTTCGCCGACATATTGCGGTGGATATTGACAGCAGCAGCAGCAGCAATAGCAGCAATAGCAGTAGAAGCAGCAGTAGAAATAAGAGGAGGAAGCGTGGTTGTGCTCAGGAGGACAAGGAGAGTGTAGACGTGTAGTCGATGGCTGCCTAGCCACATCCGTCCATCCACTCGATGTGACGCTGATGAAGTGTCCACCGTGATCTGCCCATAGGATAGTGATACGACTGGCGTAGGATGCTTTATTGATGGCCTACAGCTTCTGGTCTGTGTCCGGCCGGATGGTGAGCGTCTGCGCCAGCTTCTCCGTCTGGCCCGGCGGCAGCGATCGATAGTCTCGTACGTGGCCCACCTCCACGCAGAGGAACTCGTGCTGGGCAGCCGGATGCAGATCGGCCATGGCCGCTGCCTTGTCCTCGCCCGGATTCCACACCACTAGCATAGGCATGCGCACATGCACACATCGGTCAATGATGCGAGCATTGCCATCCTACGCGTCCACACTTACCGACATCGGCGCCGCCTTCGCGCTGCACGTCAACGCGTGTGGCATCGCCCGTATGCAGCTGAAGGGCGTGGCCTAGGCCGACATCCTGGTAGACGCGGTCGGTCTCGCCGGTGATCTGCAGGCTGGCGGCGCTCTCCACGCGCGTGGACATGCCGCCCTCATGGACCGCCACCTTATCGACGTACGACTGGCCCGCGAGACCGACCACCCGCGCATTGGCCACGTCGGGCACGCGGAAATAGGTGTGCAGCAGTGCCTGATAGTCGAATGCGTGGCCGCCATCGTTCAGGCTCTTCTCGCCATTCCACACGACCAGCTCTGTGGTTAGCTGGCTATGGCCATCCTGCTGCGCATCGCGCGCCAGTCGGACGACGTAGGATAGGCGGAAGGCATAGGGGAAGAGACGGCGCTGGTCATCGTTTAGATCATGCTCGGTGATATCTGCACCAATATATGAAGAAAGAGATAGGGAGCAAGGGCGATGTACACAGCCATCCAAGGTGGCACCGCCATATCGACATTCGCCATTAGACCATAGCAACAAGGCGCGACTACCAGAGCGACCTACGCAGCTGCACCTGAACCGCCTCCGCATCATCTTGTATAGGCTCATCCGGCCACCAGCGTACAGTGCGTGCAAATCCTATGCACATGCACATACGCAAATAAACACACTTGTCCTGCCACCACCATCGCACACGATGGCATTGCGCCACTGCCTACCATGCTGCGGAAAAGAAGCATAGGGATGGTTTGGATCGGAAGCTTTGCCAAACTGCGGAAACACGAGTGGAATGCTGCATCGATACATATCTAGATTGGTACATCAGGCGGCATGGCCATTCGTGTGCAACTTGCCCGCCACGTATGGCCTTGCTGCCATCGAGAACAGCGGTTTTACTGAGAGGACATGTGTCGTCGTCGTCGTCGTCGTCGCAGGGTGAGCGGGCGCCGGCAGCTTACGCGGTGGTGGCCGACGGCAAGCTTACCTTAGAAAGAGACGCTCCTTGCCCGCCGAACGCCAGCTAACGACGGTGGCGCCCGTTCGGTGGACTACCACGGAATTGGCAGCACCGTGCGCGTCCAACTCTACGAGAATGCGCGAGTCGTCCAGCTGTGTTATGGGCATACTGGCTGATAGTGCAAATACTTGGCGGTAGGCTGAAGTGGAAGTGGCAAAGTGGTGAAGTGGGCAAGGCGAGGAAGGGCGAGACAGGAGGAATGACGTGGATGCCAGCGATTAAATACTCTCTGCATCATTGCGCAGTCACCTCCTCCATCGACCTGGATGTGTACACACGACAGCAGCATTGACCATCGGAAGCTTGTCTCATTCAATAAAGGGCAGCAACTGGCCTGGTTGCTTTCTCTCTCTCCCTGGCTATCCCCACATAGCTGGAGATGCCAGTGTTGCCGTAGTGCTTTATTCAATGTTCCAATTCGAATGGTAAATGCAAAGGTGTTAATAAGAACAGCGATGGTATTCACAGTGCTGCCATCTACGCGTGCGCGGATACGCCACATGCCTACAGATGTGCGTGTATGTATCCGATGAACCTCTAGGATGTTATGTAGCACGCATCGTGTGCTTGTGCTGCTTGGCCTCGCGCATGTCCATGTCCAATGATGTATGCTCGTCGCTGCTCTGATGCCGCTGATGCCGCTGATGTTGTTGGTCATCGTCCGCATCGGTCCTCTCATCCCAGTCGTGCCATGACCATGATGGGTCGTGCTTCTGCCGCGATGTCGCCATCTTGTGCATATTGCGAAGGGCGGCCGGCTCGAGCATCGGTATGGCCTCGCTCCCGGCCGTCTCGTGCCTATCGGCCACTGGCTCGACGCGATTGTAGCCGGTGCCGCTGGCTGTGGTGACGGTCGCGGTCGCCACATCCTCCTTGCCGTCGCCGCCCACCGTAAGCATGATGAATCCGATGCAGATACCGATGCTGCCCATCGACAGGCCAAACGTGATGGCCTTGTCCTGCACGAACCAGTCGGTGATGGCCACCATCGGAATGATGAGCATCGAGCCCACCGAGACAAAGAGCGGCGAAATGAGCGCGATGATCGGCAGGAAGCAGGCGTTGGAGGTGGCGCTAAGCAGACCAATGGAGCACATGAAGCCCAGCGTCTCGAGATCCGGCAGCTCGAACGTCTCCCAGCCCATCCAGTGCAGGAGCGGCAGCGGGATCCAGCACATGGTCAGGGTGAACACGCCCATCATCGCCAGCGTGGTTTGCGCGAATAGGATCGAGTTGTGCCGGCTGGGCACCACATGCTGCTTGTACAGCACCTGGTAGAGACCGTTGAATATGGCCGTCAGCAGGCTGACCAGGTCGCCCAGGAATGATCCTGCATGGTGGGAGGCATCCGGTGGCGGTGGCGGCAGCGATACCGCGTTGTTCTGCGGCACAACAAGCGTGTCGGATGGCACCACCGTCAGCGTGCTATTCGCGATGGCGATGCTGCTGCTATTGTTGCTGCTACTGCTAGCATTGGTGCTGTTCTGAAGGGAGACAGACGACGGTCGCGCCAGCGGTGCCGTCATGCCATCCGAGACGGCCATGAACACCACGCCTGCCACGCTGATGATCACCGCGGCGATCATACGCGCGCGCACAGCATCGCCCAGCAGTAGCACCGAGAAGAGGTACACAAAGCAGCACGACGTGTTGCTGATGGCCGTTAGCGCCGCCGCAGACGTCATGCCCGCGGCCAGGTACCAGCCGTAGCTTGCCCCGTTGAACACGGGACTCATCCACATGGCCTGCTTGATCATTGGCCGCCAGCTCCAGTTGGAAGACATGGCCACGTCGTGCAACGGATCCTCCTCGTGCCTATCGTCCTCATCATCGTCATCATCGTCGTCGTCTCCCTCGTCGACAATGGCACTCGCCGTATGCGCATGCATATGGACCTGCTCGGCTTTGCGGCGCGCCATCACCGACGAGCGAAGATAGGCCGCACCGCGACCAATACGCCGCTTGAAGCGGGTCAGATTGCCCGCGCCAAGATACTCGATAAGCGCGAGCACTGGCCATATGAATATGAACATGCTGTGTGCCCACCATCTACGATTGTATCGGTCAGCCAACAGCAGTAGCAACAATGATGCGCAATAAATCAGCCGAGCCTGGCACTTACAGGATGAAATAGGGCTTTTTGTAGTTCTTCCTCGATTGCAAGACTGCGGTAATTTCCTAGATTGCCACTTGGGCGTTGGCGTCGATCGTGAGGCCATACGGCGCGGCACTCACCGTTTGGATGGTGGTCAGTATCAGCCCAATGGCCAGTAGAATGAAGCCGAGTATCATGTTCTGCCGCTCCCGCGCCTTCAGGCCCGCCCGTCGTGCAGCGCCCGAGCGGACAGCGAGCGAGCGCTTAGATGACCCGTGCCGGTCGTCGGCAAACGCGGCGCCCGACCCGTTGAACGGATTGCGCTCCTCCGTGCCAGCCGGCACGACGGTGATATCCTCGTCATCGTCGCCGCCGCTGAGATCGCCATTGACGCGAGAGCGTTCCCTTATGCCGCCCAAGGTCGCCCGTGGCGTGGCATCGGCCGTCGAGGCCATTTCATAGGAGGCGGACATGGTGTCGCGCAGGGACGAGATGAACAAAGCGACGAGTGGCTGAGGAGGAAAAAAGCGGCTGTACACCGAGAACAGAGGCGCCACCAGAGAGCGCGCTAGGCATGGACCGAGCAGAGAAGGTAGAACGAGCGAGAGAGAGAGAGAGAGTACGGCTATTGCTGTATAGGTGGCCAGTGGATGGATGGTGTTACTAGTGGTAATGAGCGGGGCGATGAATGGGATGAATAGCGGCAGATGTAACGGTGGCGAACGCGGAGATTTACCCGGTTCCTTTGACGTTCTTATTGGAATGCTGCTGGCGGGAAATCATGGATCCCGGCGTGTCCGTCCATGGTCGCTTGCTTGTTTGAAGGCGGCCGCCCGCGTTCAAAGCAATCGCAATCGAGTGCTAGTCGAGAAGCGTGCGGCGGGCACACTGAGCAGGATCGATTGGTCATTGCACCGAGCTACTCCTGCGAGGTCACGGCTCGTCGTAATGCACGCCATTCTATGTCGCGTATTCTCTGGATGTTAGAAGCCGGCCGATAGATCCACGTTGAAACGAGGAAGACACCAATTCATACCTGTATTACTTGAGCCAGATGCTGGCTTTCATGATAATGAGTTTGTAGTTCGACTGAGAACGAATAAGCATGGCAACAAGCAAACCAACAATGCAAGCTCTATCCGCTGCATTGTGTGCATTCGAGTCATGCTATTCCAGTGCGTCGTCATTACTATGATCATTGATGATGATGATGATGCTATTGCGATGGCATTCGAGTGGTGCCATGCAATGATGCATCGGTTGGTTCAGACGAGCATGCCATCGAGATCGATGGGTCATGTCTGTGCATGCTAGACAGCGTGACAGTGGAGACATGCCTGGTCGGCTACTAGATGTGGCAGACATGCTTACTGCCAGCTGAATATCACGCACGCTTTATTCGACACACATCCAATGCTGCAGTCGAGCATGAGCAGCCAGCTATCGTGCGGGCAGTATCCGTCGATGCATCATCATCATCATCATCATCATCATCATCAGTTGTGCATCGATGGCTCATTGGGAGAGCAGGCTGGCTACAATGCGCCATATCCATGGATTGTCGGCGGCATTGTTACATTTCCATTTTCTCGAGCCAAAATGTCGACTAGCGAAGGCAAATATTTATCTGGGCCGTCGTCGGGTGGCCTCATCAGTGCCTGTCACATTCTCTGTGCGCATAACATGCAGCCGACGCCCGTCATGGCAGTGCGAGCAGGTGGCGCCAGCCATGAAACACGCGGCATAGTGCCGGAACCAATTGCTGCGCTCGCGTGTGTGCGTTTCCCTTTCCAACGCCCCTCTGTATTTATGGCGCGCGGGCACAGCATATCTGGTAAATCGCTTGCGTGCACCAGTGCCATTCACGATTGGTGCGCGTAGATGCAAGCTGGTCCTTACCGGTTAGGGCCGCGGCCGAGAGCGGCAATGACTTTCGTGTGTGACGGGCTCTGCAGAAAAATAGCACTAAAGGCCTAAAAGGAAGGGAGCAATCACGTTTGCACAGCATGCCATTGTCCATTTCGTCTCTGCGTCTCATGTGCTGCTCAAAAGCGGCCGTCCCGCTTCTCCTCGGCCGTCCGCGGCATTCTCTTTCTTTATCTGCATTGAACTATGTTAGCGGGCATTCTACTAAGGACATATCTATTCGTGCTGCTCGCCACATGTGGGCTCCTGCGCGGCGCACGGGCAAAGATCGTCATCTACGACGAGGGGTGGAACGCGAGCACCGCCATTGTCTCGGCCACCTACGACCACTACCGGGTGGACATGCCCTACTACGACTGGAAGGGATATCTCCTGTACCTGCCGTTCGATAGAACCGCGGCCAACTGCACCTTCCTCCGGCCAAAGAACAACAGCACGCGCGTCCGCGAATACGCCGCCAATGCCTCGAGCTACGAACAGTTTGCCTTCATGATCAACTGGGCCCTAGCAACCACCCACAAGTGCGGCACGGTCGAAAGGGTAAGTTGTGCGCGCGGATGGGCGAGTGCATATGTGCGCATGTGTGCGCATGTGTGTGTTGCGCGCGAACAAAGAAACGAGCGCAACTATGGCGCCTTTGTACTTGTCGCAATAATAACAGCAACAATGGCGGCTTTGCAGGTGATGCAAATGGCCATGACCGAGTCGGAGGCGTGGCAGACGTACAACTTTCCTCCCGTCGACCTGCTCGTCTTCTACACAAACAAGCAAGATGGCAGGGCAGAGTACTGGGGCAGCACGTTTGATGGCTGGGGCAAGCCAAGCGAGCGCCGCAGCATTCAAGGCGTCGCCTCCACATTCATGAGCCGCGAGGGCGCCCTCGAATTCGGCGAACGCTACGGCAGTGGCGTCTCTCCGTTCCAACTTCGCTTCCATGCCACGCAAGGTAGGGCGGCGATGCACGCCGATTGCTGGCACATTGCTCTGAGCGGACGGCTAACGATGCATCGTGTGCGGATAGAACGCGGACCGTGGAATGACGCCATCTTCAGTCCTGGCACGGTGGCCAAAGAGTGGATCTTTTTCGTGCTGGTGAGTTGGCCGTGGCCGATGCGCAGCCAACGCTTCCTTCCCTTGCTGACAATGGCGCTTCTTCTTCTTCCTCCTCCTCTCACTGTTGACATCTAGTCGGCGATCTGTCTGATCTACGCGCTCATACGCTTCGCCTGGCTCGTCCATCTGGGCGGCGTGCGCCGTGATTTGCGACTGGCCATCATGATCATAGCCTTGATCAGCACGACATGTAAGTGGCGCTGCGCTTCCACGCTGCCTCCTCCTCCTCCTCCTCTCACTAATGCTCATGACTCGTCGACGATAGTGTTCTGTATCAGCAGGTTTATTGGTGAGGAGGCGCGAAATGTGGTGAAGCTGGTCACTCAGTTCCTTGCTATACTGGCGTTTGAGCTGCTCCTGTGGCACTGGTAGGCATCGGGCGTGGTGGCATTGCACGATGCGCAGCCGCCAACTAACTAGCCAACCAACTAATTGCACGCGCACACACACGATACAGGTCCATCCGTGGCAAGACGATCTTCCCGCGCAAATCCGTCGTTGGCTTCCGCATACTCATTGTTATCCATTTGCTCCTCGAGCTGGTCGTGTTCCTGTTCAACATTCTCAGAATCGGCTTCGCCATTGACGGCGTGCTGCAGAATCACCGCAAGGCGTTCACGGCCGTCGTATCGCCCATTGCCACCTTCTCCGGCGTCCTGATCTTTGGCGGGTTCGGCGTCTGGTTCTTCATCTGCACCTATCGCGTCAGGCGGCATTCGCAGGCACGCTGGCGATTCGTGCAGCTGTCGATCTTCTCGCTGCTTGCCGCGCTCACCTTCATCATGGAGGCGTCGATCACGTTCGTGGGCGGCTACGGCACCGTGAACAGCAACAACACACGCGCTTCCGAGATAGAGTACATCAACGTGATCACGGTGGTCGTCTGCTTCATCCGCAGCGTCGTCTGTTTGGGCGTATGGGGCGTAAGCTGGCCACGCCGCGGCGAAAACTTCAACTCGCCCGTGTCGACGAACCAGCAGTCCAACAAGGGAAAGGACACGAGGGATAACAACAACAGCAACAGCAACAGCAACAACAACAATGCCAACAACAACAACAACAACAGTAGCAGCAACAACGCCACCGAAGACTCGAGGCAGGAGAAGCGATGGAGCACGTTCGGATGGGTTCGACTGGCGTCGGCGCTTGGTCATAATCGGGACAGCCAGCACGGCAGCGCGTCCAACAACAGCTCAAAGCTGCGAGTCGACCCGCGCCGAATGAACCTGCTGGAGGAGAACAGCATCTGCGAGGAGGACTCGATGGTGGTCGAGGCCATGGGCGAGACCATCGACATCAAGACGGTGTTCGTCAATGGCAAGGAGGAGTCAGAGCAGTAGATACACATGCATCATATATGCCCATGCATCTATGTATGTATGTATGTCTGTCTGTATGTATATGTGTGTGTGCTCAATGGCCCCTGTCAAGCCACGCAATTCCAAGCGGCATTGTCGTTGCAGTTGCTTGTTATTAGATCCAAGCGTGTGCCTAATTGTTTTTAATACCTTTGTGACAGAGAAAGAATGTCGATGATAGTAGTAGTACTAGTACTAGTAATAGTAAACAACACGATAATAAACCAAAGATTAATCACCTTTATTCGTATCAAAGTTTGCGCTTTTGTTATTAGTTTAAACAGGAACAGATGGATTGCTACTACTACTACTAGTAGTAGGAAGAGGAGAAGGAGGAGGATGCGCCAAAGGCCAACTATGCGGCTCGACTATCGCCACAGGCCGCCTCTCGGTATTTTGCGCGCACGCTCCACCGCCTTCGCGTAGACGTGGTTGTAGGCGCTGACCGGCCCGCCCTTCTGGTCCCATCCCAGGGCGACCGACGAGCCGACAAGGCCCTCGAGGAAGTGCTCGTACGCGGCGGGGTCCTGCCTCAGCCGATGGTGGTCCTTCAGCGCATCGCCTAGCGCGCGACGCAGCGAAGCGGATGTGTGGGCCGTGTCGAGCTCGAACAGGTAGGCATTGTGTGCCGGCGATGCCTTGGCCTTCTTGGCGGCATGCGCGTCGTTTGCCGTGCTCGCCAGCGCATGGGTCGCATTGATGCTGCGCGCACGAGGCTGGCCCGCCCGGCCTGCCAGTGGCGCCGGCCTATCGACAAGGAACTCGCGCAGACCGCCCACACCCGTCGAGATGACCGCGGCGCCAAAGAGCAGGCCTTCCGCGGCCACGAGGCCAAAGCTCTCGGTGCGGCTGGGCACGAAGGCAAAGTCGGCCGCCGTGCGCAGGTAGATGCCCCATCGCTTCTGATCCTGCTCCTCGTCGATGAGGATCACGTTGTCGGGATAGCGGTCGCGCAGCTCGACCACCTTGTAGTGGGCGTAGTTGTTCTTCTGGCCCATCATGACGAAGCGCGCATTCCGCGCCGCCAGATACTCGGCCGTCTCCGCGAAGAACTCGAGCCCCTTGTTGTGCTGGAAGCGGCCGATAAACAGCACTAGCGGCCGGTCCAGGTCGTCCTTGGTCAGCAGCCCGCTGCGCTGCAGGTATGCCTTGGCCGCCTGCTTCCGGTCGGCGATGCGCGCCTCCATGGGCGCATGGCTCGGGGGCCATTGCGGGAAGCGTCGCGGGAAGGTGAGCTGCTCGCGGGCGAGCTCCGGCGAGGTAAAGGGATTGCGTGCGTGCAGATCGATGCCGTTGGTGATGCCGATGAAGCGGGCATCGCGCGCCTTCGTCAGAATCGCATCCATGGCAATCTCCTTCATGTAGAACTCGAGACGGCCCTCGACGAGGTCGGCGGTGAGGCTGCGCGACACGAACGTCACCATGTCGGCGTGGTTGATGCCCAGCGGCGACATGAACACTTCGCTGCCGTAGCGGTACTGGTTGAGCTGCCACCGCTCGACCGTGGGATAGTCGAGGAACTTATCGACATTGCTCGCGTCGTTCAGGTAGCGCACTTCATCCGAGTAGTCGTGCAGCGTGTAGACGATGCCCGGACGCCCACCCACATCGAATGCACCGGCCGTAATACGCTGCGCCAGGAAGTGGGCTAGAAAGGCGTTGGTTGCACCGTGCAGATGGACAACATCGACACCGCGCGACAATGGTGCGACTGCCGACGGGCCATTCGAATGCTGCTGCTGCTGATGACCTTGCTTGGAGGATGTCGCCTCGGTGTGGATGTGCTCGATGAGTCGGGCGGCCGCCTTCTCAAAGTAGAGATCCCGCCACTCTTGCGGCAATCCACCGGGCGATCCGTAGATGTCGAGCGTGCTCTGTGCATGGAATGCCTGGTCGAATGGGTACACGTCGCCCGGCCCGACGAGGTAGACGGTAACGGCGCTGCTGTTCGTGCTGTCGATCCAGTAGGGCATGGTCGACACGCTGAACCCGACCTCCTGCATGGCGCGCTCTGCTCGCGTGTACGGGTCGCGCGCAGCCTCCGCGGCCTTCACGGCGGCAATGCCGGCCTGGCTGATCTGCCAGCTGTCGCCGTAGCCCTTGCCCGGATACACCGACACGGTGAGATTGGCGTAGTGCGCGATGCTGCTGGCCAGTGGCATGTGGCGCAGCAGCGAGTAGAACGGCAGGATGACCGACACGTCGACGTTGCCATCGCGCTGCTGCTGCTTGGTCAGTGCGGTGAGCACCGCGCCCAGCCCGCCCATCGACGACGGCCCAAACTCCTTCGCCACATGGAAGACACGCGTGCCGCGCGCAATGGTGGCGGTGTCCGACATGTTCAGATGCTTGTAGGGAACCGGCGGGAATATCTTGATGTCTGTCGAATATTCCAGCACAGCATAGGTCAGCCAGGCAGTCGATGATGGTGCGGCGCGACTGCATTCTCATCGACCTATCACCATCACTTACCAACACGTCCGGGCTCCCAGCGATGGAACATCAAGGTGTAGCCGACAAACACCACGATCGCCTCGACCAACGACAGGAACAGGATAAGCAGGCTTAGCTTCTGCCACAGCTGACGTCCGCTGTGATGTGCACGGCTGCCCACGCGCTGGTATCGCGAAGGCATGGCCGCTGTATCGGGCGATGTATGTGCTGTATTACCGTGCATTCTCTAAGTATATCTAGCTGCACGAAGCATGTAATAAGAATAATAATAGGATAATAGGGATATGAATAATAAGAATGGTCGATGCTGGCCGTGTACAGTCGCCGTCTCCCGTGGCTAAGCAAGCGTGCCAACGTTGCGGGGACAATGAGGCGCAGCTGTTTGTCAAGACTGCTTGTGTGCGTGTGCGTGTCTGTCTGTGCCACGGCAACACTCGACGCGGACGGACAATGAGTGGACTGGCACCTCGCGAGCAGGATAATTAGAGCAAGCAAATAATGAAACGGATAGCAACGTTATGAAGTAAGAGGCGGCCGAGACGAGGTGGACGGACATCGATTTATATGAGAAAAAGGAAGGCGGCGAGCCGTGATGGACGGCGCAAAACCATTTTCCTAAACATCCAACGGAGCCTCAATGTGTGCCATTTCCATTTTCGCCCGCAAACCCGTGCCCGTCAGCCTTCACTGCCACCACGGCCGAGGAAAGCATGCGTTACCTGTTTGCCCTACCAAAAGGCTTCGCGGCCGGTGGATAAAGAGGCGCATGCTAGCTACAACGGCATTGGTGATACAAGACACAGACACAGACATAGAGAGAGACATAGAGAGAGACATAGAGAGAGGTGGCCGGCTGTGCATATCATGCAGAGGGACCGCCATTGCCGCTCGATGAATCCGAGTGGTGCATACGTGCATCGGTGATGATGGATGTGGCAGCATGTGGCTGGAAAACAGAGTAGCAACCCACCCATCCACCCATCCACCCACACAGGGCCATGTCCACCTGCCACCATGTCTGAATGCAGTAGGCATGCACCACCCATTCATCGTGCCATGTTACCATTTTATTGTGTCTGCTCTGCACGTGGCAGTGTGTGCCATCGCACAATACTGCTTGTTATGCCATAGAGCATCGTGCTACTGCCCGTACAATCCGCCAGCAATTCAAATGAGGCAGCGTAAGCGCGCCAGCCACTTGATACAAACCAATGATCAGAGCAAGATAGAGAACAAAGCGGGCGAGAGCGAGAATGGATGGACATATGCTCTCTCTCTCTCTCTCTCTCTGTATGTGTGTGCATCCAATGAGGGTTTGATCTTCAGTGTATCCTTTTTTTCTTTTTTTTCTATATCCACCTTTATTGATTCACGAACGAATCTCTCTTGTTGACGCTCTCCTCCTTCATACGCACGATATAGTAGCAGCAAGTGTACGAGCATGGCCGAGTTCATTCCAAAGGCGCCCAAGATTCCACGCACGGTTATTGAGAAAGAGAACGCGTGTCGGCTTATTGTCGTGCTGGAATCGGCCTCGCTCGAGACCTACAAGATCGGCAAGAACAAGGAGGCGCGCTACCAGCTGCTGAACTGCGATGACCACCAGAACATCCTGCGCAAGATGGGCCGCGATGTGGCCGAGGCCCGTCCGGATATCACACATCAGGTGCGAGGCAGACGAGGATGGGGCGCACACAGACATCCACGCACCACTACCGACTAACTAACTAGCATGGATGCCGCGATAGTGTCTGCTTACACTGCTCGATAGTCCGCTGAACAAGGCCGGCCGTCTTCAGGTGTACATCCACACGGCGACGAACGTGCTTATCGAGGTGAACCCGCACGTGCGCATCCCGCGTACCTTCAAGCGCTTCTCCGGTCTTATGGGTAAGTCGTGCGCATCCGCGACCAGCCCATACACACACATGCTCACCACATGCCGTGGCCTGCCATCCATACAGTGCAGCTGCTGCATAAACTAAGCATCCGCTCGGTGAATGGCACGGAACGACTACTGAAGGTGATCAAGAATCCCGTGAGCGATCATTTCCCGTCGAACTGCAAGAAGATCTGTAAGTCGTCCGCCGTCATTGCACGCGGCCATCGATGGCTGACCCCGTCGCCGTGCAGGTCTCTCCTACGACGCCGACGTCGTGCATCTGCCGACCTGGACGCGCACCCTGCCCGCGGACCAGTCGATCGTCGTGGCCATCGGTGCATTGGCCCATGGCGCCGACACGTTCGCCGATGCCTACGTCGAGGAGAAGATATCCGTGAGCGAGTATCCGCTATCGGCGTCGGTGGCATGCGGCAAGATATGCTGTGCATTCGAGGATCTATGGAACATTTTATAGTCGCTTTATTATTGCCAAATACACGTCGTATAGTATAGTATACACTAGAATGCGCATGCGTCGGTGGTTGCTGCTGCTGCTGCTTCTTCTTCTATCATGGTGCACCGCCTGGTCGATGTGCCTCGTGGGCATTGCGATGACCGGCCCATTTCTGCAGTTCAAACACCATACGACGGCCATCGAGTGTCTGTGGCGACATCCTCGCCAGCTGCAGCATGTCCTCGATGGCGGCATTCCTCTCGCGTGACTGTGCCCGGAGACCTGTGACGTTGGCCATATCGAGCTTGGCATCGGTGTATGCCTTGTCGAGGTCGGATATCTCCCGCAATGCATTGACCGGCAATGCGTCCATCTAGCAGCAGTATGGCACGGGATGAGTGAGGTGCATGTGCCTATGGTCGTCTGCATGTATCATTACCACTGGCTGCTGCTGCTGCTGTTGCTGCTGCTGCTCTCTGTGCCGCATCTCCTCCTGCAGTAGATGCTCCCATCTGATGATCAGCTGTGGTCAGCGCATGCCTGCAGCAATGGTCCAGTCGCTTACTGCAGCACATCGTCCTGCTCCGGTCGATGGCCGAGCCATTGAGGCGGTGTCTGCACGGCCACCACATCCCAGGCATCCTCCACGCGCAGTCGATGCAATGCATAGCGTATGTCCTCCTTCACGGCAATGGACAATGCCTCCAACGGCTCGGCGAGCAGCTGTCGAACAAACGCCGTCATATGCCGCCACATCCCTGATGCATCGACATGCTCAGCGGATAAGCGTCATCCTACGCAGCATTGCAGGCTACCTACGCAAACTAATACGGATGCGGATGATGGGCGTGAATTTGGCAGGCGGCTGCGTAAAGTAGAGATGGTATAGGCCGTAGATGGCCGCGATGCCTGCGGTGCGATGAGTGCTGCCGCGTAGGATATGCGCTAGCCATTGGGGATGTGGCACAAGCAGCATAAGCGAGGCAGATCGCGCATGCACACATACACGCACACACACTATCCTCGACGCATATCTGCTACTTACGAAAGAGCGCGTTGTAGAAGCCTTGCATGAAGCGACCACGCGCCTCGTTAATCGGACACGCCAAATGGATATACGACCAGCCTAGCGCGCTCCACGTCTCGGAGAACGCCGCGATCTTTAGGCTGTCCTTCTGCAGTGCACCACCACCACCACCACCAACGAGCGCTTAGTCGGGAGAGGTGCGCATACACGATAGATCACTAGCTGTACCTTGGCGAACTCGCCTACGAGCAGTGCAATGTCGTCTCGCACGACGCGAAGTGGCACGCCCGTTCGACCAAACGGCACGGCCGGCTCTGGCAACAAGGCCGCTGCCGCACTCAACGACGCATGCACGCTCTGCTCGCCACTGCGTCCAGGCGACGATAACGACGAATAAGGCGTGTTTGTTGACATGGCATGGATAGGCATAATAGCAATAGCAATAATAGCAATAACAATAATAGTAGAGGACAGGATCCACGCTAAGATGTGTGGGCGAGGCAAGCTAATGTGCCACCACCACCAC